>JASFXW010000065.1:0-292406 GCA_030490835.1 Annona cherimola
ATGGAGGAAGTAGGATCAGGGATCCTTCATCATCATTGCCAAGTCGCATGGGCTGTGTGCCGGCAGCGTCCTCCCAAGAGGTGGGGGCACAAGGAACAGGCTTTAGACACGTGTATGAAACCCTAAGGTAGTAAATCCTAGGTAATATATTAATAAAATATATATTCATGAGTATGAAAATATATGAAAAAAGAGATTAAAATAATTAATTATGAAACTCGAATGAATAGTGCACGTGAATAGTGAAATGTGAGATTAAGGAATATGTTAAGTTAATCACTTTGGATTAACTTAATCTCACAAGACGAAAAAGGAAGCTTCCGACTAGAGGACAAAAGTGTTTTTTTTATTAAAATAATAATTTTCGGATTTTTATTGATTTTTGTGAAGAAAATGATGAAAAAGTCATATCTTGCAATCCGGACGTCGGATTGCGATGAAATTTTTTATGGATGGCCAAAATATGATGATGAACATGATGAGTGGTCCAAGATTGGTTAAAAATCATAAATCAAGGGTGAAGATAAAACATCATTTGAAGATCAAAAAGTAGCTTTACTTTTTCATTAATTAGAATTTGACTTTGGATTAATTTTAATTAATTAAATAGATAAATAATAAATGAAAAATCAGCACAAGGCCCATGGAGTGAAGGGGATGTGGAAAAGGGAGCCAAATCCAATGGTCCACATTAATCATCATCAAAGATCAACGGTCTAGGATTAAATTAGGTTAAAATAAATAATTTTAATAAATTAAAAATCTAGAAAAATAGGGCTGCCATAGGGGGGCTGGAGCTGCTGTAGGGTGGCCGCACATGGCTCCATGCACCTTTTGGAAATTAGAAAAAATACATTTATAATTTAATACCTCAAGCAAGGGGGGGTAATTTCCAATTTGATGAAAAATAAAAAAGTCTAAATAGGGGGCAGGGGTGAACGTCCAAGGCACTTCATCCCAGCTCTATTTGATCATTTTTCACCCCCACCACGTTTTAGCCTTGAGGAGAAAGAAGAGGAGAAAGCTAGAGAGAGAAAGTGTGATAAAAAGAATGATATATTCACTTCGGGTAAGTGATTTCTTTCCAAATTTATTTTGGGTGTTAAGTAAGGTAAAACCATGCTTAGACAATGCCTAAGCATGAGAAAATAAGTAAAGTTATAATGGTTAATTGGAATTATGCCTAAACATCAAAAACTTGGAGCAAAGATGGAGCATTCGGGAAGGTAGCATCTAATATGTGAAAATAATGCTCCAAATTTTATAAATGATGATTTTGGATGTATGAATATGATAAATATGATTTTGAAATGATGATATATTCAATTCATGATTTTTGGAATTAAAGATTATGCTTAAGTGAATTTATGTTGATTTTTAGTATATGGAGAAAATGATTTATTTAGCCAAGTAAATGATGATAAATTTAAAATGTATGAAATTTCCCATTATATACTAAGCATAAGCTATGTTATGGTATTTTTTATTTTTGGAAAAAAAATGTCAATTTTTGGAACCCATGAACAGTAATTATGAACAGTAAACAATATTATTTTGGGAAAAATTGAGATTTATTTTTATATTTTATGAGGATATATGGATGGAATTTTTAAAGGATTTATGGATAAAAATCCATATAAGGAGGTAATGACCAAGTATCTTTATAAGATTAACCTCTATAGGAATGAGGTTATAAACGATTATAAAGCATGCGTGGGAAGCAATCTAAAACATGGAATGATATAGATAAAATATCATTTTTCCTTGTATAGGAAAAGGAAAGAAAAAGATGGAGGACACGGACTGAGAAGGTAAGCAAACACAACTTTGAAAATATGATTTTATTGCTTCATTGTAAGCAATCAAACTTTTTTTAAAATGTGATTTTATTGCTTTATTATAAGCAAGCAAAATTTTTTTTAGAAATGTGATTGTATTGCTTCATTCTAAGCAAGGACAACTTTGAAGATGTGTTTTATTCTCGAGTATTTATGAAATGTGTTTAAGGGTGGGCATTCTTATAATGTTTTGAAATGATGAATGTTTATGAGTTTTATGAAAAGTCATGCCGGCATATCGATATCATATGATGTTCATGGACATGTGCACATGTGTGATGTATAATGAAGAGGCTTTGATGGAGGAAGTAGGATCAGGGATCCTTCATCATCATTGCCAAGTCGCATGGGCTGTGTGCCGGCAGCGTCCTCCCAAGAGGTGGGGGCACAAGGAACAGGCTTTAGACACGTGTATGAAACCCTAAGGTAGTAAATCCTAGGTAATATATTAATAAAATATATATTCATGAGTATGAAAATATATGAAAAAAGAGATTAAAATAATTAATTATGAAACTCGAATGAATAGTGCACGTGAATAGTGAAATGTGAGATTAAGGAATATGTTAAGTTAATCACTTTGGATTAACTTAATCTCACAAGACGAAAAAGGAAGCTTCCGACTAGAGGACAAAAGTGTTTTTTTTATTAAAATAATAATTTTCGGATTTTTATTGATTTTTGTGAAGAAAATGATGAAAAAGTCATATCTTGCAATCCGGACGTCGGATTGCGATGAAATTTTTTATGGATGGCCAAAATATGATGATGAACATGATGAGTGGTCCAAGATTGGTTAAAAATCATAAATCAAGGGTGAAGATAAAACATCATTTGAAGATCAAAAAGTAGCTTTACTTTTTCATTAATTAGAATTTGACTTTGGATTAATTTTAATTAATTAAATAGATAAATAATAAATGAAAAATCAGCACAAGGCCCATGGAGTGAAGGGGATGTGGAAAAGGGAGCCAAATCCAATGGTCCACATTAATCATCATCAAAGATCAACGGTCTAGGATTAAATTAGGTTAAAATAAATAATTTTAATAAATTAAAAATCTAGAAAAATAGGGCTGCCATAGGGGGGCTGGAGCTGCTGTAGGGTGGCCGCACATGGCTCCATGCACCTTTTGGAAATTAGAAAAAATACATTTATAATTTAATACCTCAAGCAAGGGGGGGTAATTTTCAATTTGATGAAAAATAAAAAAGTCTAAATAGGGGGCAGGGGTGAACGTCCAAGGCACTTCATCCCAGCTCTATTTGAGTATTTTTCACCCCCACCACGTTTTAGCCTTGAGGAGAAAGAAGAGGAGAAAGCTAGAGAGAGAAAGTGTGAGAAAAAGAATGATATATTCACTTCGGGTAAGTGATTTCTTTCCAAATTTATTTTGGGTGTTAAGTAAGGTAAAACCATGCTTAGACAATGCCTAAGCATCAGAAAATAAGTAAAGTTATAATGGTTAATTGGAATTATGCCTAAACATCAAAAACTTGGAGCAAAGATGGAGCTATTCGGGAAGATAGCATCTAATATGTGAAAATAATGCTCCAAATTTTATAAATGATGATTTTGGATGTATGAATATGATAAATATGATTTTGAAATGATGATATATTCAATTCATGATTTTTGGAATTAAAGATTATGCTTAAGTGAATTTATGTTGATTTTTAGTATATGGAGAAAATGATTTATTTAGCCAAGTAAATGATGATAAATTTAAAATGTATGAAATTTTCCATTATATACTAAGCATAAGCTATGTCATGGTATTTTTTATTTTTGGAAAAAAAATGTCAATTTTTGGAACCCATGAACAGTAATTATGAACAGTAAACAACATTATTTTGGGAAAAATTGAGATTTATTTTTATATTTTATGAGGATATATGGATGGAATTTTTAAAGGATTTATGGATAAAAATCCATATAAGAAGGTAATGACCAAGTATCTTTATAAGATTAACCTCTATAGGAATGAGGTTATAAACGATTATAAAGCATGCGTGGGAAGCAATCTAAAACATGGAATGATATAGATAAAATATCATTTTTCCTTGTATAGGAAAAGGAAAGAAAAAGATGGAGGACACGGACTGAGAAGGTAAGCAAGCACAACTTTGAAAATATGATTTTATTGCTTCATTGTAAGCAATCAAACTTTTTTTAAAATGTGATTTTATTGCTTTATTATAAGCAAGCAAAATTTTTTTTAGAAATGTGATTGTATTGCTTCATTCTAAGCAAGCACAACTTTGAAGATGTGTTTTATTCTCGAGTATTTATGAAATGTGTTTAAGGGTGGGCATTCTTATAATGTTTTGAAATGATGAATGTTTATGAGTTTTATGAAAAGTCATGCCGGCATATCGATATCATATGATGTTCATGGACATGTGCATATGTGTGATGTATAATGAAGAGGCTTTGATGGAGGAAGTAGGATCAGGGATCCTTCATCATCATTGCCAAGTCGCAAGGGCTGTGTGCCGGCAGCGTCCTCCCAAGAGGTGGGGGCACAAGGAACAGGCTTTAGACACGTGTATGAAACCCTAAGGTTGTAAATCCTAGGTAATATATTAATAAAATATATATTCATGAGTATGAAAATATATGAAAAAAGAGATTAAAATAATTAATTATGAAACTCGGATGAATAGTGCACGTGAATAGTGAAAGGTGAGATTAAGGAATATGTTAAGTTAATCACTTTGGATTAACTTAATCTCAAAAGACGAAAAAGGAAGCTTCCGACTAGAGGACAAAAGTGTTTTTTTTATTAAAATAATAATTTTCGGATTTTTATTGATTTTTGTGAAGAAAATGATGAAAAAGTCATATCTTGCAATCCGGACGTCGGATTGCGATGAAATTTTTTATGGATGGCCAAAATATGACGATGAACATGATGAGTGGTCCAAGATTGATTAAAAATCATAAATCAAGGGTCAAGATAAAACATCATTTGAAGATCAAAAAGTAGCTTTACTTTTTCATTAATTAGAATTTGACTTTGGATTAATTTTAATTAATTAAATAGATAAATAGTAAATGAAAAATCAGCACAAGGCCCATGGAGTGAAGGGGTTGTGGAAAAGGGAGCCAAATCCAATGGTCCACATTAATCATCATCAAAGATCAACGGTCTAGGATTAAATTAGGTTAAAATAAATAATTTTAATAAATTAAAAATCTAGAAAAATAGGGCTGCCATAGGGGGGCTGGAGCTGCTGTAGGGTGGCCGCACATGGCTCCATGCACCTTTTGGAAATTAGAAAAAATACATTTATAATTTAATACCTCAAGCAAGGGGGGGGTAATTTCCAATTTGATGAAAAATAAAAAAGTCTAAATAGGGGGCAGGGGTGAACGTCCAAGGCACTTCATCCCAGCTCTATTTGAGCTTTTTTCACCCCCACCACGTTTTAGCCTTGAGGAGAAAGAAGAGGAGAAAGCTAGAGAGAGAAAGTGTGATAAAAAGAATGATATATTCACTTCGGGTAAGTGATTTCTTTCCAAATTTATTTTGGGTGTTAAGTAAGGTAAAACCATGCTTAGACAATGCCTAAGCATGAGAAAATAAGTAAAGTTATAATGGTTAATTGGAATTATGCCTAAACATCAAAAACTTGGAGCAAAGATGGAGCATTCGGAAAGATAGCATCTAATATGTGAAAATAATGCTCCAAATTTTATAAATGATGATTTGGGATGTATGAATATGATAAATATGATTTTGAAATGATGATATATTCAATTCATGATTTTTGGAATTAAAGATTATGCTTAAGTGAATTTATGTTGATTTTTAGTATATGGAGAAAATGATTTATTTAGCCAAGTAAATGATGATAAATTTAAAATGTATGAAATTTCCCATTATATACTAAGCATAAGCTATGTCATGGTATTTTTTATTTTTGGAAAAAAAATGTCAATTTTTGGAACCCATGAACAGTAATTATGAACAGTAAACAACATTATTTTGGGAAAAATTGAGATTTATTTTTATATTTTATGAGGATATATGGATGGAATTTTTAAAGGATTTATGGATAAAAATCCATATAAGGAGGTAATGACCAAGTATCTTTATAAAATTAACCTCTATAGGAATGAGGTTATAAACGATTATAAAGCATGCATGGGAAGCAATCTAAAACATGGAATGATATAGATAAAATATCATTTTTCCTTGTATAGGAAAAGGAAAGAAAAAGATGGAGGACACGGACTGAGAAGGTAAGCAAGCACAACTTTGAAAATATGATTTTATTGCTTCATTGTAAGCAAGCACAACTTTGAAAATATGATTTTATTGCTTCATTGTAAGCAAGCAAACTTTTTTTAAAATGTGATTTTATTGCTTCATTATAAGCAAGCAAATTTTTTTTAAAAATGTAATTGTATTGCTTCATTCTAAGCTAGCGCAACTTTGAAGATGTGTTTTATTCTCAAGTATTTATGAAATGTGTTTAAGGGTGGGCATTCCTATAATGTTTTGAAATGATGAATGTTTATGAGTTTTATGAAAAGTCGTGCCGGCATATCGATATCATATGATGTTCATGGACATGTGCACATGTGTGATGTATAATGAAGAGGCTTTTATGGAGGAAGTAGGATCAGGGATCCTTCATCATCATTGCCAAGTCGCAAGGGCTGTGTGCCGGCAGCGTCCTCCCAAGAGGTGGGGGCACAAGGAACAGGCTTTAGACACGTGTATGAGACCCTAAGGTTGTAAATCCTAGGTAATATTTTAATAAAATATATATTCATGAGTATGAAAATATATGAAAATAGAGATTAAAATAATTAATTATGAAACTCGGATGAATAGTGCACGTGAATAGTAAACGTGAGATTAAGGAATATGTTAAGTTAATCACTTTGGATTAACTCAATCACAAAAGACGAAAAAGGAAGCTTCCCACTAGAGGACAAAAATGTTTTTTTGGATTAAAATAATAATTTTCGGATTTTTATTAATTTTTGTGAAGAAAATGATGAAAAAGTCATATCTTGCAATCCGGACGTCGGATTGCGATGAAATTTTTTATGGATGGCCAAAATATGATGATGAACATGATGAGTGGTCCAAGATTGATTAAAAATCATAAATCAAGGGTCAAGATAAAACATCATTTGAAGATCAAAAAGTAGCTTTACTTTTTCATTAATTAGAATTTGACTTTGGATTAATTTTAATTAATTAAATAGATAAATAGTAAATGAAAAATCAGCACAAGGCCCATGGAGTGAAGGGGTTGTGGAAAAGGGAGCCAAATCCAATGGTCCACATTAATCATCATCAAAGATCAACGGTCTAGGATTAAATTAGGTTAAAATAAATAATTTTAATAAATTAAAAATCTAGAAAAATAGGGCTGCCATAGGGGGGCTGGAGCTGCTGTAGGGTGGCCGCACATGGCTCCATGCACCTTTTGGAAATTAGAAAAAATACATTTATAATTTAATACCTCATGCAAGGGGGGGTAATTTCCAATTTGATGAAAAATAAAAAAGTCTAAATAGGGGGCAGGGGTGAACGTCCAAGGCACTTCATCCCAGCTCTATTTGAGCATTTTTCACCCCCACCACGTTTTAGCCTTGAGGAGAAAGAAGAGGAGAAAGCTAGAGAGAGAAAGTGTGAGAAAAAGAATGATATATTCACTTCGGGTAAGTGATTTCTTTCCAAATTTCTTTTGGGTGTTAAGTAAGGTAAAACCATGCTTAGACAATGCCTAAGCATGAGAAAATAAGTAAAGTTATAATGGTTAATTGGAATTATGCCTAAACATCAAAAACTTGGAGCAAAGATGGAGCATTCGGGAAGATAGCATCTAATATGTGAAAATAATGTTCCAAATTTTATAAATGATGATTTGGGATGTATGAATATGATAAATATGATTTTGAAATGATGATATATTCAATTCATGATTTTTGGAATTAAAGATTATGCTTAAGTGAATTATGTTGATTTTTAGTATATGGAGAAAATAATTTATTTAGCCAAGTAAATGATGATAAATTTAAAATGTATGAAATTTCCCATTATATACTAAGCATAAGCTAAGTCATGGTATTTTTTATTTTTGAAAAAAAAATGTCAATTTTTGGAACCCATGAACACTAATTATGAACAGTAAAAACATTATTTTGGGAAAAATTGAGATTTATTTTTATATTTTATGAGGATATATGGATGGAATTTTTAAAGGATTTATGGATAAAAATCCATATAAGGAGGTAATGACCAAGTATCTTTATAAGATTAACCTCTATAGGAATGAGGTTATAAACGATTATAAAGCATGCATGGGAAGCAATCTAAAACATGGAGTGATATAGATAAAATATCATTTTTCCTTGTATAGGAAAAGGAAAGAAAAAGATGGAGGACACGGACTGAGAAGGTAAGCAAGCACAACTTTGAAAATATGATTTTATTGCTTCATTGTAAGCAAGCACAACTTTGAAAATATGATTTTATTGCTTCATTGTAAGCAAGCAAACTTTTTTTAAAATGTGATTTTATTGCTTCATTATAAGCAAGCAAATTTTTTTTTTAAAATGTAATTGTATTGCTTCATTCTAAGCTAGCGCAACTTTGAAGATGTGTTTTATTCTCAAGTATTTATGAAATGTGTTTAAGGGTGGGCATTCCTATAATGTTTTGAAATGATGAATGTTTATGAGTTTTATGAAAAGTCATGCCGGCATATCGATATCATATGATGTTCATGGACATGTGCACATGTGTGATGTATAATGAAGAGGCTTTTATGGAGGAAGTAGGATCAGGGATCCTTCATCATCATTGCCAAGTCGCAAGGGCTGTGTGCCGGCAGCGTCCTCCCAAGAGGTGGGGGCACAAGGAACAGGCTTTAGACACGTGTATGAAACCCTAAGGTTGTAAATCCTAGGTAATATTTTAATAAAATATATATTCATGAGTATGAAAATATATGAAAATAGAGATTAAAATAATTAATTATGAAACTCGGATGAATAGTGCACATGAATAGTAAACGTGAGATTAAGGAATATGTTAAGTTAATCACTTTGGATTAACTCAATCACAAAAGACGAAAAAGGAAGCTTCCCACTAGAGGACAAAAGTGTTTTTTTGGATTAAAATAATAATTTTCGGATTTTTATTAATTTTTGTGAAGAAAATGATGAAAAAGTCATATCTTGCAATCCGGACGTCGGATTGCGATGAAATTTTTTATGGATGGCCAAAATATGATGATGAACATGATGAGTGGTCCAAGATTGATTAAAAATCATAAATTAAGGGTCAAGATAAAACATCATTTGAAGATCAAAAAGTAGCTTTACTTTTTCATTAATTAGAATTTGACTTTGGATTAATTTTAATTAATTAAATAGATAAATAGTAAATGAAAAATCAGCACAAGGCCCATGGAGTGAAGGGGTTGTGGAAAAGGGAGCCAAATCCAATGGTCCACATTAATCATCATCAAAGATCAACGGTCTAGGATTAAATTAGGTTAAAATAAATAATTTTAATAAATTAAAAATCTAGAAAAATAGGGCTGCCATAGGGGGGCTGGAGCTGCTGTAGGGTGGCCGCACATGGCTCCATGCACCTTTTGGAAATTAGAAAAAATACATTTATAATTTAATACCTCAAGCAAGGGGGGGTAATTTCCAATTTGATGAAAAATAAAAAAGTCTAAATAGGGGGCAGGGGTGAACGTCCAAGGCACTTCATCCCAGCTCTATTTGAGCTTTTTTCACCCCCACCACGTTTTAGCCTTGAGGAGAAAGAAGAGGAGAAAGCTAGAGAGAGAAAGTGTGATAAAAAGAATGATATATTCACTTCGGGTAAGTGATTTCTTTCCAAATTTATTTTGGGTGTTAAGTAAGGTAAAACCATGCTTAGACAATGCCTAAGCATGAGAAAATAAGTAAAGTTATAATGGTTAATTGGAATTATGCCTAAACATCAAAAACTTGGAGCAAAGATGGAGCATTCGGGAAGATAGCATCTAATATGTGAAAATAATGCTCCAAATTTTATAAATGATGATTTGGGATGTATGAATATGATAAATATGATTTTGAAATGATGATATATTCAATTCATGATTTTTGGAATTAAAGATTATGCTTAAGTGAATTTATGTTGATTTTTAGTATATGGAGAAAATGATTTATTTAGCCAAGTAAATGATGATAAATTTAAAATGTATGAAATTTTCCATTATATACTAAGCATAAGCTATGTCATGGTATTTTTTATTTTTGGAAAAAAAATGTCAATTTTTGGAACCCATGAACAGTAATTATGAACAGTAAACAACATTATTTTGGGAAAATTTGAGATTTATTTTTATATTTTATGAGGATATATGGATGGAATTTTTAAAGGATTTATGGATAAAAATCCATATAAGGAGGTAATGACCAAGTATCTTTATAAAATTAACCTCTATAGGAATGAGGTTATAAACGATTATAAAGCATGCATGAGAAGCAATCTAAAACATGGAATGATATAGATAAAATATCATTTTTCCTTGTATAGGAAAAGGAAAGAAAAAGATGGAGGACACGGACTGAGAAGGTAAGCAAGCACAACTTTGAAAATATGATTTTATTGCTTCATTGTAAGCAAGCACAACTTTGAAAATATGATTTTATTGCTTCATTGTAAGCAAGCAAACTTTTTTTAAAATGTGATTTTATTGCTTCATTATAAGCAAGCAAATTTTTTTTAAAAATGTAATTGTATTGCTTCATTCTAAGCTAGCGCAACTTTGAAGATGTGTTTTATTCTCAAGTATTTATGAAATGTGTTTAAGGGTGGGCATTCCTATAATGTTTTGAAATGATGAATGTTTATGAGTTTTATGAAAAGTCGTGCCGGCATATCGATATCATATGATGTTCATGGACATGTGCACATGTGTGATGTATAATGAAGAGGCTTTGGTGGAGGAAGTAGGATCAGGGATCCCGCTTCACCATTGCCAAGTCGCAAGGGCTGTGTGCCGGCAGCGTCCTCCCAAGAGGTGGGGGCACAAGGAAGAGGCTTTAGACACGTGTATGAAAGCCCAAGGTTGTAAGTCCTAGGTGATATATTAATAAAATATATATTCATGAGTATGAAAATATATGAAAATAGAGATTAAAATAATTAATTATGAAACTCGGATGAATAGTGCATGTGAATAGTAAACGTGAGATTAAGGAATATGTTAAGTTAATCACTTTGGATTAACTCAATCACAAAAGACGAAAAAGGAAGCTTCCCACTAGAGGACAAAAGTGTTTTTTTGGATTAAAATAATAATTTTCGGATTTTTATTAATTTTTGTGAAGAAAATGATGAAAAAGTCATATCTTGCAATCCGGACGTCGGATTGCGATGAAATTTTTTATGGATGGCCAAAATATGATGATGAACATGATGAGTGGTCCAAGATTGATTAAAAATCATAATTCAAGGGTCAAGATAAAACATCATTTGAAGATCAAAAAGTAGCTTTACTTTTTCATTAATTAGAATTTGACTTTGGATTAATTTTAATTAATTAAATAGATAAATAGTAAATGAAAAATCAGCACAAGGCCCATGGAGTGAAGGGGTTGTGGAAAAGGGAGCCAAATCCAATGGTCCACATTAATCATCATCAAAGATCAACGGTCTAGGATTAAATTAGGTTAAAATAAATAATTTTAATAAATTAAAAATCTAGAAAAATAGGGCTGCCATAGGGGGGCTGGAGCTGCTGTAGGGTGGCCACACATGGCTCCATGCACCTTTTGGAAATTAGAAAAAATACATTTATAATTTAATACCTCAAGCAAGGGGGGGTAATTTCCAATTTGATGAAAAATAAAAAAGTCTAAATAGGGGGCAGGGGTGAACGTCCAAGGCACTTCATCCCAGCTCTATTTGAGCATTTTTCACCCCCACCACGTTTTAGCCTTGAGGAGAAAGAAGAGGAGAAAGCTAGAGAGAGAAAGTGTGATAAAAAGAATGATATATTCACTTCGGGTAAGTGATTTCTTTCCAAATTTATTTTGGGTGTTAAGTAAGGTAAAACCATGCTTAGACAATGCCTAAGCATGAGAAAATAAGTAAAGTTATAATGGTTAATTGGAATTATGCCTAAACATCAAAAACTTGGAGCAAAGATGGAGCATTCGGGAAGATAGCATCTAATATGTGAAAATAATGCTCCAAATTTTATAAATGATGATTTGGGATGTATGAATATGATAAATATGATTTTGAAATGATGATATATTCAATTCATGATTTTTGGAATTAAAGATTATGCTTAAGTGAATTTATGTTGATTTTTAGTATATGGAGAAAATGATTTATTTAGCCAAGTAAATGATGATAAATTTAAAATGTATGAAATTTCCCATTATATACTAAGCATAAGCTATGTCATGGTATTTTTTATTTTTGGAAAAAAAATGTCAATTTTTGGAACCCATGAACAGTAATTATGAACAGTAAAAACATTATTTTGGGAAAAATTGAGATTTATTTTTATATTTTATGAGGATATATGGATGGAATTTTTAAAGGATTTATGGATAAAAATCCTTATAAGGAGGTAATGACCAAGTATCTTTATAAGATTAACCTCTATAGTGTTGGTCCCGAGTTAATGGCAAAACCCAAGAGGGGAGGGGTGAATTGGGTATTTAAAAATTTATAACTTAAACAGAAACTTAACCCCGGATTGATCCAGTCCCCTTAATGAAGAATCGTAATGGAAAGCAATATAATGTAAAGAGCAGATAAATAAATCAAACACGCAGGATTTTTATAGTGGTTCGGGCAACCTCCCTACTCCACTCTTCCAAGCTCACACTCCTTGTGACTTGGGTTCCACTATTGTATTCTCAATACAATTAGAGCCACTGCTCTCTTCTAGATTCCAACTCTAGGTGGCATCAACAAAACACAGCACAAGTAGGTGATGAGTCACACTCCAATCACACACTACTTTGCTTATACTTGATCTTAGTTCCTCAAACTAAATCAAGTTTAACACATACAACAGAAAGAATAGGAAAACTACACTTTACAGATGTGTAGCAGCAATTAGGCGCATAGAAGAACTTGAAGAGTTGGCTTTGAAGATTCTGAAATGAAGCTCTTGCAGTTTGAGATGGAGTTCTTCTTCTTTGAGTGGCTCGATCTCTTTTGAGCTCTTGAATGTAGTAGTTAAGCACACTTAATGATTCTCAGCTACTTCCCTCGTCTATCTTGAATGCTATTTATAATTTTGGAGGGAATCCGAACGTTAGAAGGTAGGTGGCGCGCATTTAATGCGCCAACGTTCAAATAAATTTCGACCGTTGTGACCCAAGTCGCATGTGGAGTCGACTTGGCCTGCGACTTGGCTTCCAAGTCGCACCTGGAGTCGACCTCGTGTGCGACTCCAGTTCTTCAGAGTTCCAAGTCCGAGTCTGGGTCAACATGGCCTTCAGTCTTCAACTCAAGTCGATCCTGGAGTCGACTTGGGTTGCGACTTGGCTTGGTCCTTTCCAAAAACACCTTGATCCTCTTGAACTGTCTTGAATCTTTGTAAAATTGGTCTTCATGACTTGGGTGTTGCTTCATTTGGAGTAAGCTTTAGCTTTGGACTTGATAGACTTGATTTGAACTTTGAGTATGCATCTTAGCTTTTGATCTTCAAGAAACTTTAGTTGCTTTTTGAGAATGAACTTTGCATCCTATTTGGATTTGATAAATTCCAAATGGATTCTTGAAATAAGCTTGAAACTTCAATCTTCAAGTCTGAAATCCTCAAGTCGTAGTTGGAGTCGACCTCGTCTGCGACTTCACCCAAGTCGCACCTGGAGTCGACTTCGCCTGCGACTTCATCATGTTCGTTTCCACTTTTCAGCTCTGGATACCTGAAGTCGATGCTGGAGTCGACTTCGTCTGCGACTTGGTTTCCTAATTCGCACCTGGAGTCGACTTGGCCTGCGACTTCATTTGCTTGTTTTCTATTTCAAATGCTATCCACCTTTTGCCATTTGAAGTCGCTTGTGAAGTCGACTTAGGTATCGACTTCACCCCAAGTCGAAGTCCAAGTCGACTTGGTAATCGACTTGACTTCTCTGTTTTACTTAAACACTTGGCAAACTCATTAGTACCCTTTATATACTCAAATTAGTCTTTGTTTAATCATCAAAACTTATGCTTTGGTCAATTTGTTTTGTTTGGAACATTGTTTCCAACAGTCTCCCCCTTTTTGATGATTGACAAAACTACATTTGAGTTGATACCTTTCAAAACATTAATCATGTTCATATATAATTTTTGAAAAACAAAGCATTGTCCTTGGTACTTTCAAACATATGGTTCAGAGCTTTTCAAACCATTATCATAGAAAATATATTCAGAGCATTTCATCATTCAAGCATATTAAATATTGCAAGCATAACACAACTTTCATATATGTATCATGTTTCAAAATACAATGTAAAACAAAAATGAAACCTATACAAATTACCCAACCCAAAAAGAAAACGCTCAAACCTATCTTTTCTCCCCCTTTTTGTCAATCACTCAAAAAGTGTGTCAATTACCAAAGACTTGGTAAATTGAAATTGGGAAATGGGATAGATAGATTGAGGTGGTTTGATGGGACGAACATGGGCGGATGAGTAGTAGGATGAAACGGGTGCAGGAGAAGGCTCGCGATGAACTGATCCCGATTCGAAGGGGTCAAGTTCAGGCATGGGTCGTTTCTTGTGATGACCGGAGGCAAGATGATATCGGATGGTACGCAATTCCCGATCGATTCGATCTTGTCGGGAATGCATATTATTGATTGCCGCCAACACTTCGGTCACAAGACTCGTCAGCCGGTCTTCTTGGTGACCCATTTCTTCACGGACGGCAACGATTTCATCTCTCAAATCTTTTAGAGTGACCTCCTCAGATGAGGTTGGAGGCACCCATTCTCGTGCAGCGGACCCTTGTGGAGAGTAGAATCCGTGCGATATGGGAGATGCTGGCTCCTCTTGAGCAGGTGGTGCCGCGGGAGGTTGCTCCCCCTCAGCTTGTGCATTGGCTTCTTGCTCTTCTTCGGAAGCTTCATGCCTTAGTTCCAGCAGATTGATCTTCATCCTTTGGATTAGTGCTTTATTTATGGCATTTGTGGATTTGAGCAATTCGAAAGGCTCGCCTTCAATATCCACTTTGAAGAATTCAAGAATCTTTGTGATCCATGTGCCATAGGGAAGGACTCCTCGTGGGTTATCCTTTCTAGAAGCCAAGGCTTCAAGAAATAATTTGGGTATGCTCACTTTGACCCTGTTGGCCACTTTCCATAGTATCCCTGCTTCTTGTGGGTTTAATTGGTTTCTTCCACCGCCCTTTGGGTAGATGCAGTGGGCAATGAGAAGTCTGAGCACTCGTAGCCTGGGTGACAGATCCATGTACCGAAGGAATTTGATTCCCGGATGGTACTTGTTGCTCCGGGTGAGCTGATTATACATTTGATCCAAAGTGAGGTCTTCTGGAATTGGCTCATCCTCATACGGGACTCCAAGTATGTGTCCTAAATGACTCATTATGTCAGTCGGACCTGAAATTATCCCGATTCCAATATCCATTTCTACTCCTTTGACGAAGGTTCCATAGTATTCCTCATCCCACAGATAATAAAACATTCGGGTAAGATCTGGATAGACCCTTTCGTCCTCCTTTAGCAAATTTATCCATCCTTGAAAATCCATTAGATCTTCTATGTCGGATCCATATTCTTTCAAGAAATTAAAATCTATAATCTTGGGTATGAATACCTTCCGTTCGTAGAACTTTTTGTAAAAACGGCTATGTTGGAGCTCGGTTTTGAAGTAGGTAGTGGGTATCTTCAATACTTGGGCTTTTCCAGCTGCAGTGCCCCTTCTGCTTGTCCCGGATTGTGTGCTCTGTGAAGTTTGTTGTTGACTTTCCGACCTGGGTGCTTGATCAGATGATTGAGTAGTGGTTTGGAATCGTACCCTTTTACCCGTCGAAGTTGATGGTTCCTCTCTAGCTCTTTTTGATGGAGTCCTAGTTCTTCTAGGAACTTCTTTTGGTTGAGATGAAGGTTGTGGTTGTGTGGGAACCCGTTTGGGGTATGGTTTTGATACGGCTTTCTTTGGTGCCATTTGGAGCTTGGAGTTTATGGAATCTGAGAGGGAATGCGAGTGAGAGAGAGAGAGAGTTTGAGAGATAGTGTGAAAGAGAAAGAGAAGGAAAAAGAAACTGAGGGAGTGAGAGAGAGAGTGTGACGGTTTGCCGGAGACAAGGGAGAAACCGCCGGAGAAAAAGGTTGTCGCCGGAGAGGGAGAAAGGGAAAAAGAAAGGAAATAGAGAGGTTGGAGGGAAATGAGAAAGAAAAGAAAGAGAAGAGAAGAAAAAGAGAGAAGAGACGGCCGAATGCGAAACGTCGCGCGCGGAGTCGACTTTGCCCTAGGCGAAGTCGACTTCGGTCCCTCGGAGTCGACTTCGCCTGGGAGCGGAGTCGACTTCGCTTCTGAAGTGGAGTCGACTTGACGCCCTTGGAGTCGACTTGACTCATCGACTTGACATTTTTCAATTTTAATTTTCTTATTTAATTTTTTCTAATTTAGCTCTATCATACCCATATCATTCCTAATTTTATAAAATGATTCTTTGGCTAATGGTTTGGTAAAGATATCAGCAATTTGGTCCTCAGTTTTCACATATTCTAAGCATACATCATGATTTTCAACATGTTCACGAATAAAATGGTGTCTCACATCAATATGCTTGGTTCTTGAATGCAGTACAGGATTTTTAGTCAGACAAATTGCACTTGTATTATCACATCTAATAGGAATATCAACATAATCAATGCCATAATCTTTCAATTGTTGTTTCATCCAAAGCAATTGGGCACAACAACTACCGGCGGCTATGTATTCGGCTTCTGCAGTAGATAGAGCAACACTTATTTGTTTTCTTGAATACCATGAAACTAACATATGTCCAAGAAACTGACAAGTTCCACTGGTACTTTTTCTATCTACCTTATATCCGGCAAAATCTGCATCCGAATAGCCGAGTAGATCAAAGGTTGACCCCTTTGGATACCATAGTCCAAGATTGGTAGTTTTTATCAAATATTTAAAAATTCTTTTTACAGCAAGGAGATGTGATTCTTTTGGGCATGCTTGAAATCTAGAGCACATACAAACACTGAATAGAATATCGGGTCTAGAAGCAGTTAAATATAACAAGGATCCTATCATGCTTCTATAAAGCTTTTGATCGATACTTTTACCGTTTTTGTCCGTGTCGATCTTGATTGTAGAGCTCATTGGAGTGTTTGCCCCTTTGCTATTCTGCAATCCAAATTTCTTGAGCATTTCCTTGACGTACTTGGACTGGTTCAAGAATATCCCTTCACTTTGTTGCTTAATTTGCAGTCCAAGGAAGAAATTTAATTCTCCCATCATGCTCATTTCGAATTCGCTCTGCATAATCTTAGAAAATTCTTGACAAAGATTTTCATTAGTAGCACCGAAAATTATGTCATCTACATAAATCTGTACAATTAAAATATCTTTGCTTTTGTATTTGATGAACAAAGTAGTATCTACTTTCCCTCTTAGAAACTCATGATCAATCAAAAATTTGTTCAACCTTTCATACCAAGCTCTTGGAGCTTGCTTTAATCCATATAGTGCTTTGGTCAATTTATAAACATACTTTGATTGATTCATTTCTTCAAAACCAGGGGGTTGTTCAACATATACTTCTTCATTCAAATAGCCATTCAAAAATGCGCTTTTTACATCCATTTGGAACAATTTGAAATTCATATAAGAAGCGAATGCTAGTAGAATACGTATGGCTTCTAATCTAGCCACGGGTGCATATGATTCTTCAAAATCGATTCCTTCTTCTTGAGAATACCCTTTGGCTACTAATCTTGCCTTGTTTCTAATTACAAGCCCGCTTTCATCTAATTTGTTCCTAAATACCCATTTTGGTACCAATGATAGTGTGATTATTTGGTCTAGGAACTAAGTGCCATACATTGTTCCTTTCGAATTGGTTTAGCTCTTCTTGCATTGCGATAACCCAATTTTCATCATTGAGAGCTTGTTCAATGGTATTTGGTTCAATTTTAGATACAAAGGCATATTGACCATAAACGTTTTGTTTTGATCTTCTAGTTTTCACTCCTTCATATACATTTCCAATAACTTGCTCAATTGGATGGGCATTTTTGAACTTTAAATCAGTTGGAGGTTTATAAGAATCATTACCTTCACTTACCTCTTCCTCCATGAGATTTTCTGGCTTGAGCTCAAGTTCCTTTGGTTGTTCTTTGCCTTTTGTCTCATCTGCATCACTTAGTTCATCCTCCTTTCTCGGAGTTTGGTTAATTTCATCAAATACAACGTGTATGGATTCTTCAACAACTTGGTTTCGTTTATTGAAAACTCTATATGCTTTGCTATTTGATGAATATCCAAGAAATATAGCCTCATCACTTTTAGCATCTAACTTTCCCAAGTTAGTTTTTCCATTGTTCAAAACATAACATGTACATCCAAAAGCATGAAAATAAGAAATATTTGGTTTTCTTCCTTTCCATAGTTCATATGGGGTCTTTTTCAAGATTGCTCGAATGGTAACACGATTCAATACATGACAAGCTGTACTTACAGCTTCACCCCAAAATTTCTTGGATAGATTGCTCTCATTTAGCATAGTTCTAGCCATCTCTTGTATAGTTCTATTTTTCCTTTCTACTACTCCATTTTGTTGTGGAGTTCTTGGTGCAGAAAATGTGTGGTGAATTCCTTTTTCATTGCAAAATTCCATGAATCGTTTGTTTTCGAATTCGCCACCATGATCGCTTCTTATGGTCACAATAGTACTTTGTTTTTCATTTTGCACCAAATTTACAAAAGTTGCAAACATAGAGAAGGCTTCATCTTTACTAGCTAAGAGAATTATCCATGTGAATCTTGAAAAATCATCAACTATGACAAATACATATTTCTTTCCACCAATGGTTAGAATGTCGGATGGCCCGTATAGATCCATGTGTAGTAATTCAAGTGGCTTGGTGGTGGAAATTTCCTTTTTGGTAGAGAAAGGCATCTTGGGTTGTTTTGATAGTTGACATGCCTTACAAATCTTGTCTTTGTCATATTTCAATCTTGGTAATCCTTCTACCAAACTCTTTTTCCATAGGATTTTTATGTTTCCCATGTTTATATGTCCAAGCCTTTTATGCCAAACCCATGGATCATTATCAATGGCCATTAGACATTGACCATTCAATTCATCAAGTGAAACCAAATATACATTTCCATGTCTTTTACCACTAAACATGATATGCTCTCCATCAAATACATTACATATAGATGATTCAAACACAACTTTGTATCCTTTATCACATAATTGGCTAATGCTCATTAAATTGTGTTTGAGTCCTTCAACAAACAAAACATCTTCCATGCATGCATTTGAAATACTACGTATATTTCCTTTACCTTTAATTTTACCTTTTTCATTATTTCCAAAGGCAACCATTCCATCGTTGCAAGGCTTAAGTTTATAAAATAAGCTTCTTTCACCGGTCATATGCCTTGAGCAACCGCTATCCATGAACCATTCATTATTTGCCTTTGCCTTAAAGCATATCTGAAAAATAAGCAAGTAACTCTTATCTCCTTGGTACCCATTTTATGGGTCCATTTGGGTTAGTAATATATATTAATCTTTGTTGTTCTAACTTGGAAAGCCCAAATCTTGTGTTCCTTGGAACCCAAACTAATTTTGCACCACGGTCATATAATTTCTTAAAATTACATTTGTAAGTTTTATGACCCAATTTATTGCAGAAATTACAAGCCATAGGTAATCTTGGAGTAGGCCTCCAAGTATGCAATGGTTCAATAGTTGGTCTTCTAACCCACTTAAAATTTTTCTTTTGTGGTTTGTATATGGATGCAGTTTTAGTTTGATATTTCTCAAGTATTTGCACATTTGATTTGCTACTTTCTCCTTGCTCAAATGTATGATATCCAAGACCTCTTTTATGTGTTTGGGAGGTCATATTCAGAAACATTCTAACATTTTCTCCTGGATTAGAGAACTTAGCTAATGATTCATTTAATGATTCGTTCTCCTTTTTCAGCATATCATTTTCTTCTTTTATTTTGTCTAATTTCTCTACAAGTTTACCATTTGCAATTATTACTGCATCACATTGTTTCTTCTTAATAGTAAATTTGCTTCCTAATTTCTTCATTTCTTCATACAATGAATCATATGCAGTTTGAAGTTCTTCTAATTCAGTACATTTGAGGCAATCTTGAAAAGAAGAATAGCTTGACTTAGAATGGGAGAGTTTGGAACTTACCTCTTCATTACTTGTGCATTTTGTTGAGGTAGTTTGTTCTTCTTGCTCGATTTGTGCCATGCAGCAGATTCTTGCACATTCTTCTACTTCGATTTCATCGGTTGAGGAGTTACTTGTTGTAGATTCCTCGTCATTTACGTACATGCCTCTTCCTTTGTATCTTTGGAATCTTTTGTTGTCCCCTCGATCCTTTCTTTGTTCTTTTGCTTTGCTTTCTTCGGGAGTTGGACATTGAGCTTGCATATGTCCCGAACCGCCGCATCGGTAGCATTTGGTTGATTCTTTCTTCTTTTCTTTGGGAGTTCTATCCTTGAAGCTTCTGAAATTTTTGCCTTTCCTCACAAATTTTCTGAAACATTTTGTGAGTAGGGCGATTTCATCGTCGTTTTGAGAAGAAGAAGAGTCATCTGTGTCTTGCGCGGCTTTCAAAGCAATTGCTCTTTTGCCCCTGTGTTGATCTTCATTTCTTCTCTTGATTAGCTCATGTGACATGAGTGAACTAATTAAGTCTTCAAGCTTTAGAGTGTTAAGGTCCTTGGCTTCTTCTATTGCAGTGATCTTTGGAGTCCATGATTCGGGTAGAGCTCTTAAGATCTTCATGACCTGCTCAGATTCAGATATAGCCTTTCCGAGACCTTTTAGAGCATTAGTAATTTTAGAGAATCTAGCAAACATTTCAGAGATGTTTTCTCTTTCTAGCATTCTAAAGTTTTTCAGTTCTCCAATCAAAATATTTCTCCTAGTCCCTTGGACTTGGGAGGTTCCTTCATAAATAGATGTTAAAGTATCCCATATCTCTTTAGCGGTTAGGCAAGAGGATACTCTATCATACTCAGAAGCTGTAAGAGCACAAAATAGTGAGTTCATTGCCTTAGCATTGCTCTTCACAGTTCTTACTTCCTCTTCGGTCCATTTGGAAGCTTTGTCATCTATGGGCAGTGTTACACCATCTTGGATAGCAATCCAAGAGTCCATATCGGTAGCCATGATGAGTTGCTTCATACGAAGCTTCCAATATCCAAAATTGCTCCCATCAAACAACGGAGGCCTTGTAAAGGATTGGCCTTCAGCAAATGCGGGAACGGAAGTAGATTGGGATGCCATATTAATAAGATCTCTTTGGTAAACTCAAAGAACCACTTTGATACCACTTGTTGGTCCCGAGTTAATGGCAAAACCCAAGAGGGGAGGGGTGAATTGGGTATTTAAAAATTTATAACTTAAACAGAAACTTAACCCCGGATTGATCCAGTCCCCTTAATGAAGAATCGTAATGGAAAGCAATATAATGTAAAGAGCAGATAAATAAATCAAACACGCAGGATTTTTATAGTGGTTCGGGCAACCTCCCTACTCCACTCTTCCAAGCTCACACTCCTTGTGACTTGGGTTCCACTATTGTATTCTCAATACAATTAGAGCCACTGCTCTCTTCTAGATTCCAACTCTAGGTGGCATCAACAAAACACAGCACAAGAAGGTGATGAGTCACACTCCAATCACACACTACTTTGCTTATACTTGATCTTAGTTCCTCAAACTAAATCAAGTTTAACACATACAACAGAAAGAATAGGAAAACTACACTTTACAGATGTGTAGCAGCAATTAGGCGCATAGAAGAACTTGAAGAGTTGGCTTTGAAGATTCTGAAATGAAGCTCTTGCAGTTTGAGATGGAGTTCTTCTTCTTTGAGTGGCTCGATCTCTTTTGAGCTCTTGAATGTAGTAGTTAAGCACACTTAATGATTCTCAGCTACTTCCCTCGTCCATCTTGAATGCTATTTATAATTTTGGAGGGAATCCGAACGTTAGAAGGTAGGTGGCGCGCATTTAATGCGCCAACGTTCAAATAAATTTCGACCGTTGTGACCCAAGTCGCATGTGGAGTCGACTTGGCCTGCGACTTGGCTTCCAAGTCGCACCTGGAGTCGACCTCGTGTGCGACTCCAGTTCTTCAGAGTTCCAAGTCCGAGTCTGGGTCAACATGGCCTTCAGTCTTCAACTCAAGTCGATCCTGGAGTCGACTTGGGTTGCGACTTGGCTTGGTCCTTTCCAAAAACACCTTGATCCTCTTGAACTGTCTTGAATCTTTGTAAAATTGGTCTTCATGACTTGGGTGTTGCTTCATTTGGAGTAAGCTTTAGCTTTGGACTTGATAGACTTGATTTGAACTTTGAGTATGCATCTTAGCTTTTGATCTTCAAGAAACTTTAGTTGCTTTTTGAGAATGAACTTTGCATCCTATTTGGATTTGATAAATTCCAAATGGATTCTTGAAATAAGCTTGAAACTTCAATCTTCAAGTCTGAAATCCTCAAGTCGTAGTTGGAGTCGACCTCGTCTGCGACTTCACCCAAGTCGCACCTGGAGTCGACTTCGCCTGCGACTTCATCATGTTCGTTTCCACTTTTCAGCTCTGGATACCTGAAGTCGATGCTGGAGTCGACTTCGTCTGCGACTTGGTTTCCTAAGTCGCACCTGGAGTCGACTTGGCCTGCGACTTCATTTGCTTGTTTTCTATTTCAAATGCTATCCACCTTTTGCCATTTGAAGTCGCTTGTGAAGTCGACTTAGGTATCGACTTCACCCCAAGTCGAAGTCCAAGTCGACTTGGTAATCGACTTGACTTCTCTGTTTTACTTAAACACTTGGCAAACTCATTAGTACCCTTTATATACTCAAATTAGTCTTTGTTTAATCATCAAAACTTATGCTTTGGTCAATTTGTTTTGTTTGGAACATTGTTTCCAACATATAGGAATGAGGTTATAAACGATTATAAAGCATGCATGGGAAGCAATCTAAAACATGGAATGATATAGATAAAATATCATTTTTCCTTGTATAGGAAAAGGAAAGAAAAAGATGGAGGACACGGACTGAGAAGGTAAGCAAGCACAACTTTGAAAATATGATTTTATTGCTTCATTGTAAGCAAGCACAACTTTGAAAATATGATTTTATTGCTTCATTGTAAGCAAGCAAACTTTTTTTAAAATGTGATTTTATTGCTTCATTATAAGCAAGCAAATTTTTTTTTTAAAATGTAATTGTATTGCTTCATTCTAAGCTAGCGCAACTTTGAAGATGTGTTTTATTCTCAAGTATTTATGAAATGTGTTTAAGGGTGGGCATTCCTATAATGTTTTGAAATGATGAATGTTTATGAGTTTTATGAAAAGTCATGCCGGCATATCGATATCATATGATGTTCATGGACATGTGCACATGTGTGATGTATAATGAAGAGGCTTTTATGGAGGAAGTAGGATCAGGGATCCTTCATCATCATTGCCAAGTCGCAAGGGCTGTGTGCCGGCAGCGTCCTCCCAATAGGTGGGGGCACAAGGAACAGGCTTTAGACACGTGTATGAAACCCTAAGGTTGTAAATCCTAGGTAATATTTTAATAAAATATATATTCATGAGTATGAAAATATATGAAAATAGAGATTAAAATAATTAATTATGAAACTCGGATGAATAGTGCACGTGAATAGTAAACGTGAGATTAAGGAATATGTTAAGTTAATCACTTTGGATTAACTTAATCACAAAAGACGAAAAAGGAAGCTTCCCACTAGAGGACAAAAGTGTTTTTTTGGATTAAAATAATAATTTTCGGATTTTTATTAATTTTTGTGAAGAAAATGATGAAAAAGTCATATCTTGCAATCCGGACGTCGGATTGCGATGAAATTTTTTATGGATGGCCAAAATATGATGATGAACATGATGAGTGGTCCAAGATTGATTAAAAATCATAAATCAAGGGTCAAGATAAAACATCATTTGAAGATCAAAAAGTAGCTTTACTTTTTCATTAATTAGAATTTGACTTTGGATTAATTTTAATTAATTAAATAGATAAATATTAAATGAAAAATCAGCACAAGGCTCATGGAGTGAAGGGGTTGTGGAAAAAGGGAGCCAAATCCAATGGTCCACATTCATCATCATCAAAGATCAACGGTCTTGGATTAAATTAGGTTAACATGAATAATTTTAATAAATTAAAAATCTAGAAAAATAGGGCTGCCATAGGGGGGCTGGAGCTGCTGTATGGTGGCCGCACATGGCTCCATGCACCTTTTGAAAATTAGAAAAAATACATTTATAATTTAATACCTCAAGCAAGGGGGGTAAATTCCAATTTGATGAAAAATAAAAAAGTATAAATAGGGGGCAGGGGTGAACGTCCAAAGTACTTCATCCCAGCTCTATTTTATCATTTTTCACCCTCACCACATTTTAGCCTTGAGGAGAAAGAAGAGGAGAAAGCTAGAGAGAGAAATTGTGAGAAAAAGAAGGGATATATTCACTTCGGGTAAGTGATTTCTTCCAAAATTTCTTTTGGGTGTTAAGTAAGGTAAAACCATGCTTAGATAATTTCTAAGCATGAGCAAATAAGTAAAGTTATAATGCTTAATTGGAATTATGCCGAAACATAAAAAATTTGGAGCAAAGATGGAGCATTCGGGAAGATAGCATCTAATATGTGAAAATAATGCTCCAAATTTTATAAATGATGATTTGGGGTGTATGAATATGATAAATATGATGTTGAAATGATGATATAATAATTTCATTATTTTTGGAATTAAGGATTATGCTTAAGTGAATTTATGTTGATTTTTAGTATATGGAGAAAATGATTTATTTAGCCAAGTAAATGATGATAAATTCAAAATGTTTGAAATTTCCCATGATATACTATGCATAAGCTATGTCATGGTATTTTTTATTTTTGGAATAAAAAATGTCAATTTTTGGAACCCATGAACAGTAATTATGAACAGTAAACAACATTATTTTGGGAAAAATTGAGATTTATTCTTATAAGGAAGTAATGACCAAGTATCTTTATAAGATTAACCTCTATAGGAATGAGGTTATAAACGATTATAAAGCATGCAAGGGAAACAATCTAAAACATGGAATGATAAAGATAAAATATCATTTTTCCTTGTATAGGAAAAGAAAGAAAAATGTGGAGGACACGGACTGATGAGGTAAGCAAGCACAACTTTGAAAATATGATTTTATTGCTTCATTGTAAGCAAGCAAACTTTTTTTAAAATGTGATTTTATTGCTTCATTATAAGCAAGCAAAATTTTTTTAGAAATGTGATTGTATTGCTTCATTCTAAGCAAGCACAACTTTGAAGATGTGTTTTATTCTCAAGTATTTATGAAATGTGTTTAAGGGTGGGCATTCCTATAATGTTTTGAAATGATGAATGTTTATGAGTTTTATGAAAAGTCATGCCGGCATATCGATATCATATGATGTTCATGGACATGTGCACATGTGTGATGTATAATGAAGAGGCTTTGATGGAGGAAGTAGGATCAGGGATCCTTCATCATCATTGCCAAGTCGTAAGGGCTGTGTGCCGGCAGCGTCCTCCCAAGAGGTGGGGGCACAAGGAACAGGCTTTAGACACGTGTATGAAATCCTAAGGTTGTAAATCCTAGGTAATATATTAATAAAATATATATTCATGAGTATGAAAATATATGAAAATAGAGATTAAAATAATTAATTATGAAACTCGGATGAATAGTGCACGTGAATAGTAAACGTGAGATTAAGGAATATGTTAAGTTAATCACTTTGGATTAACTTAATCTCAAAAGACGAAAAAGGAAGCTTCCGACTAGAGGACAAAAATGTTTTTTTTTATTAAAATAATAATTTTCGGATTTTTATTGATTTTTGTGAAGAAAATGATGAAAAAGTCATATCTTGCAATCCGGACGTCGGATTGCGATGAACTTTTTTATGGATGGCCAAAATATGATGATGAACATGATGAGTGGTCCAAGATTGATTAAAAATCATAAATCAAGGGTCAAGATAAAACATCATTTGAAGATCAAAAAGTAGCTTTACTTTTTCGTTAATTAGAATTTGACTTTGGATTAATTTTAATTAATTAAATAGATAAATAATAAATGAAAAATCAGCACAAGGCTCATGGAGTGAAGGGGTTGTGGAAAAAGGGAGCCAAATCCAATGGTCCACATTCATCATCATCAAAGATCAACGGTCTTGGATTAAATTAGGTTAAAATGAATAATTTTAATAAATTAAAAATATAGAAAAATAGGGCTGCCATAGGGGGGCTGGAGCTGCTGTAGGGTGGCCGCACATGGCTCCATGCACCTTTTGAAAATTTGAAAAAATACATTTATAATTTAATACCTCAAGCAAGGGTGGGTAAATTCCAATTTGATGAAAAATGAAAAAGTGTAAATAGGGGGCAGGGGTGAACGTCCAAGGCACTTCATCCCAGCTCTATTTTATCATTTTTCACCCCCACCACGTTTTAGCCTTCAGGAGAAAGAAGAGGAGAAAGCTAGAGAGAGAAATTGTGAGAAAAAGAAGGGATATATTCACTTCGGGTAAGTGATTTCTTCCAAAATTTCTTTTGGGTGTTAAGTAAGGTAAAACCATGCTTAGATAATTTCTAAGCATGAGCAAATAAGTAAAGTTATAATGCTTAATTGGAATTATGCCGAAACATAAAAAATTTGGAGCAAAGATGGAGCATTCGGGAAGATAGCATCTAATATGTGAAAATAATGCTCCAAATTTTATAAATGATGATTTGGGGTGTATGAATATGATAAATATGATGTTGAAATGATGATATAATAATTTCATTATTTTTGGAATTAAGGATTATGCTTAAGTGAATTTATGTTGATTTTTAGTATATGGAGAAAATGATTTATTTAGCCAAGTAAATGATGATAAATTCAAAATGTTTAAAATTTCCCATGATATACTATGCATAAGCTATGTCATGGTATTTTTTATTTTTGGAATAAAAAATGTCAATTTTTGGAACCCATGAACAGTAATTATGAACAGTAAACAACATTATTTTGGGAAAAATTGAGATTTATTTTTATAAGGAAGTGATGACCAAGTATCTTTATAAGATTAACCTCTATAGGAATGAGGTTATAAACGATTATAAAGCATGCATGGGAAGCAATCTAAGACATGGAATGATACAGATAAAATATCATTTTTCCTTGTATAGGAAAAGGAAAGAAAAAGGTGGAGGACACGGACTGATGAGGTAAGCAAGCACAACTTTGAAAATATGATTTTATTGCTTCATTGTAAGCAAGCAAACTTTTTTTAAAATGTGATTTTATTGCTTCATTATAAGCGAGCAAAATTTTTTTAGAAATGTGATTGTATTGCTTCATTCTAAGCAAGCACAACTTTGAAGATGTGTTTTATTCTCAAGTATTTATGAAATGTGTTTAAGGGTGGGCATTCCTATAATGTTTTGAAATGATGAATGTTTATGAGTTTTATGAAAAGTCATGCCGGCATATCGATATCATATGATGTTCATGGACATGTGCACATGTGTGATGTATAATGAAGAGGCTTTGATGGAGGAAGTAGGATCAGGGATCCTTCATCATCATTGCCAAGTCGCAAGGGCTGTGTGCCAGCAGCGTCCTCCCAAGAGGTGGGTAGGGGTGCAACTTGGGCCGGGTTCAGCCCGAACCCGGCCCGCCAAACCCGAAAAAATACAGTGTTGAAACTCTAAGCATTTCAACCCGAACCCGATTTTCGAGCCCGAACCCGAACCCGAATTCAAATAGGGCTCGGTTTCGGGTTCGGGCTTATTTATATAAAATATATAATTTATATTATAATAATAACATATTACTCATGGATGGATGATGGACAACAGGAGTACGGCATGGCAGGCATGGACAGCTCATCGCCGAGACAATCTAACATCTTAAGTGATTTCAACAAAATACTTATTCCCAATTTACATTACGATATAGGTCCACCAGTTTTTTTTAAAAAAATTACTCTTCACGCCTTTTCTACTGAAGCCTTTTGACCAACGAAATCCTGTGATACTAAATATTAAATTTTTTTGAGATCTTTTTTTCCAACAGGAAAATTTATGAGAACTTTAAAATTATAGTTGTAAAATAAGCTTAAAACAATAGATGAGTAAAAAAATACAATTAATGATTAATAATACAATTTTATTGACAACGTTTACACATAATCCATATTCTACTTGATACAAAGAGAATGCTCAAAACAAGTTTCTTTCTTTCTACTCTTAAGCAGTATTTGAATTTTTCTTAATTTCATACAATAAATTGTTTTTTAAACTTTTTTATATAATAGATTTGTGATAAAAAAAAATTATATATAAGATGAGTAACAAAGTCATATTAATAGAAGATGTCAACCCGAAACTCAACCCGAGCCCGAATTTCAAAAATAGGGTTAGGGTTGAGGTTTACAAATAAGGTTAGGGTTAGGGTTAGGGTTGAAGTTTTACAAATAGGGTTAGGGTTAGGGTTGAGGTGAACCCGAGTTTCATGAGCCCGAGTTGCACCCCTAGAGGTGGGGGCACAAGGAAGAGGCTTTAGACACGTGTATGAAACCCTAAGGTTGTAAATCCTAGGTAATATATTAATAAAATATATATTCATGAGTATGAAAATATATAAAAATAGAGAATAAAATAATTAATTATGAAACTCGGATGAATAGTGCACGTGAATAGTGAAACGTGAATATTAAATGTGAGATTAAGGAATATGTTAAGTTAATCACTTTGGATTAACTTAATCACAAAAGACGAAAAAGGAAGCTTCCCACTAGAGGACAAAAGTGTTTTTTTGGATTAAAATAATAATTTTCGGATTTTTATTAATTTTTGTGAAGAAAATGATGAAAAAGTCATATCTTGCAATCCGGACGTCGGATTGCGATGAAATTTTTTATGGATGGCCAAAATATGATGATGAACATGATGAGTGGTCCAAGATTGATTAAAAATCATAAATAGGGGGTCAAGATTAAACATCATTTGAAGATAAAAAAGTAGCTTTACTTTTTCATTAATTAGAATTTTACTTTGGATTAATTTTAATTAATTAAATAGATAAATAATAAATGAAAAATCAGCACAAGGCTCATGGAGTGCAGGGGTTGTGGAAAAAGGGAGCGAAATCCAATGGTCCACATTCATCATCATCAAAGATCAACGGTCTAGGATTAAATTAGGTTAAAATAAATAATGTTAAAAAATTAAAAAATCTTGAAAAATAGGGCTGCCATAGGGGTGATGGAGCTTCTGTAGGGTGGCTGCACATGGCTCAATGCACCTTTTGAAAATTAGAAAAAAATAAATTTATAATTTAATACCTCAAGCAAGGGGGGTAAATTCCAATTTGATGAAAAATCAAAAAGTATAAATAGGAGGCAGGGGAGAACGTCCAAGGAACTTCATCCCAGCTCTATTTGAGCATTTTTCACCCCCACCACGTTTTAGCCTTGAGGAGAAAGAAGAGGGGAAAGCTAGAGAGAGAAATTGTGAGAAAAATAAGGATATATTCACTTTGGGTAAGTGATTTCTTCCCAAATGTCTTTTGGTTGTTAGGTAAGGTAAAACCATGCTTATATAATGCTTAAGCATGAGCAAATAAGTAAAGTTATAATGCTTAATTGGAATTATGCCGAAACATCAAAAATTTTGAGCAAAGATGGAGCATTCGGGAAGATAGCATCTAATATGTGAAAATAATGCTCTAAATTTTATAAATGATGATTTGGGGTGTATGAATATGATAAATATGATGTTGAAATGATGATATAATAATTTTATTATTTTTGGAATTAAGGATTATGCTTAAGTGAATTTATGTTGATTTTTAGTATATGGAGAAAATGATTTATTTAGCCAAGTAAATGATGATAAATTCAAAATGTATGAAATTTCCCATGATATACTATGCATAAGCTATGTCATGGTATTTTTTATTTTTGGAAGAAAAAATGTCAATTTTTGGAACCCATGAACAGTAATTATGAACAGTAAACAACATTATTTTGGGAAAAATTGAGATTTATTTTTATATTTTATGAGGATATATGGATGAAATTTTAAAGGATTATGGATAAAAATCCATATAAGGAGGTAATGACCATGTATCTTTATAAGATTAACCTCTATAGGAATGATAAGATGAGAAACATCAAAGTTACACAGCAGAAGCGTGATGAATTATTTCAAGTAAGACAGGTTTGGGGACGAAACCTATTGTAAGGGGGGAGTATTGTGAAACCCCGATCTTAGACACGTGTATGAAACCCTAGGTTTGTAAATCCTAGGTAATATATTAATAAAATATATATTCATGAGTATGAAAATATATGAAAATAGAGATTAAAATAATTAATTATGAAATTCGGATGAATAGTGAAATGTGAGATTAAGGAATTTGTTAAGTTAATCACTTTGGATTAACTTAATCATAAAAGACGAAAAAGGAAGCTTCCCACTAGAGGAAAAAAGTGTTTTTTTGGATTAAAATAATAATTTTAGGATTTTTATGGATTTTTGTGAAGAAAATGATGAAAAATTCATTTCTTGCAATCCGGACGTCAAATTGAGATGAGTTTTTTTACGGATGGCCAAAATATGATGATGAACATGATGAGTGGTCCAAGATTGATTAAAAATTATAAATCAAGGGTCAAGATTAAACATCATTTGAAGATAAAAAAGTAGCTTTACTTTTTCATTAATTAGAATTTGACTTTGGATTAATTTTAATTAATTAAATAGATAAATAATAAATGCAAAATCAGCACAAGGCTCATGGAGTTCAAGGGCTGTGGAAAAAGGGAGCCAAATCCAATGGTCCACATTCATCATCATCAAAGATCAACGAGCGAGGATTAAATTAGGTTAAAATAAATAATTTTAATAAATTAAAAAATCTAGAAAATTAGGGCTTCCATAGGGGGGCTGGGGCTGCTGTAGGGTGGCTGCACATGGCTCCATGCACCTTTTGGAAATTAGAAAAAAATACATTTATAATTTAATACCTCAAGCAAGGGGGGGTAAATTCCAATTTGATGAAAAATCAAAAAGTATAAATAGGGGGCAGGGGTGAACGTCCAAGGCACTTCATCCCAGCTCTATTTGAGCATTTTTCACCCCCACCACGTTTTAGCCTTGAGGAGAAAGAAGAGGAGAAAGCTAGAGAGAGAAATTGTGAGAAAAAGTAGGATATATTCACTTTGGGTAAGTGATTTCTTACAAAATTTCTTTTGGGTGTTAATTAAGGTAAAACCATGCTTAGATAATGCCTAATCATGAGCAAATAAGTAAAGTTATAATGCTTAATTTGAATTATGCCGAAACATAAAAAATTTGGAGCAAAGATGGAGCATTCGGGAAGATAGCATCTAATATGTTAAAATAATGCTCCAAATTTTATAAATGATGATTTAGGATGTATGAATATGATAAATATGATGTTGAAATGATGATATATTAATTTCATGATTTTTGGAATTAAGGATTATGCTTAAGTGAATTTATGTTGATTTTTAGTATATGGAGAAAATGATTTATTTAGCCAAGTAAATGATGATAAATTCAAAACGTATGAAATTTCCCATGACATACTAAGCATAAGCTATGTCATGGTATTTTTTAATTTTGGAAAAAAATGTCAAATTTTGAAACCGATGAATAGTAACCTCGGGTGAACAGTAAACGTGAACAGTAATTACTACAGTTACATGAACAGTAACAACGTGATTTTGGGAAAAATTGAGATTTATTTTTATATTTTATGAGGATATATGGATGGAATTTTTAAAGAATTTATGGATAAAAATCCATATAAGGAGGTAATGACCGAGTATCTTTATTAGATTAACCTCTATAGGAATGAGGTAATAAACGATTATAAAGTTTGCATGGGAAGCAATCTAAGACATGGAATGATATAAATAAAATATCATTTTTTCTTGTATATGAAAAGGAAAGAAAAAGGTGGAGGACACGGACTGAGGAGATAAGCAAGCACAACTTTGAAAATATGATTTTATTGCTTCATTGTAAGCAAGCAAAATTTTTTTAAAATGTGATTTTATTGCTTCATTATAAGCAAGCAAACTTTTTTTAAAAATGTGATTGTATTGCTTTATTCTTAGCAAGCACAACTTTGAAAATGTGTTTTATTCTCAAGTATTTATGAAATGTGTTTAATGGTGACCATTCCTATAATGTTTTGAAATGATGAATGTTTATTAGTTTTTATGAAAAGTCATGCCGGCATATCTATATAATGTGATGTTCATGGACATGTGCACATGTATGATGCATAATGAAGAGGCTTTGGTGGAGGAAGTAGGATCAAGGATCCCTCTTCACCATTGCCAAGTCGTATGGGCTGTGTGCCGACGGCGTCCTCCCCAGAGGTGGAGGCAAAGGAATGCTATGTGTGAATGAATGGATTGCATTTTCATACATGGATTGAGAAGAAAAGCTTGGATTTGAAATGATGTTTTTAAAGGATGGTGCAAATAATTCTCTACATGAGAATGATAAGTCACCTGGTGTAAGAGGTATATAATACCGAAAAAATCAAAAGTCATGCATGTAGTGTTGGAAACATGTGAAAAATAAGCGAAGTCTATATTTTGATGATTAACAAATCAATTTGAGTAAGTTTTGGTTACTAACATGTTTGTGGAAATGATTAAAGGTTATACAAATGAAGAGAATGAAGCATGGCAAGTCAAGTCGAATTCCAAGTCGACTCAGGCATCGACTTAAGCCATGTCGATCCCCAAGTCGACTCTAGCAGCGACTTCAAAATGTCATTTCTTTCCAGAGTTGAAATCGAGAATGAGAGTTGCCGAAGTCGCATCCCAAGTCGACTCCGCTTGCGACTTGGGTGAAGTCGTAGACCAAGTCGACTCCAGCATCGACTTCGAAACGTCGTTTCCTTCCAGAGTTGAAATTGAGAAAGAGAGCTGCCGAAGTCACATCCCAAGTCGACTCCGCATGCGACTTGGGTGAAGTCGCAGACCAAGTCGACTCCAGCTTCGACTTCAGTGCGGAACTTGCAAATCAAGACGGTTCAATGCTACATTCCAGTGAAGATGAAGGCCAAGACAACTCAAACACTCAAATGAAAATCAAATGAAGTCCAGAGTAAGAAAAGTTGCATATTTTCATGGAGAATCGAGATCATACATTTGGACCTCTCTTATGCACTCCAATACTCAAAGACTCAAGACTCAAGATGTGGCGCCCCGAACCGAGGCGTCACATTTTCCCTTACTCCAAGATCTTGTCGATTGGTAAGTGTGAATCAGGATTGTTGCCCTGATCACGCGGCGGGTACTTAATTCGATCTCGTCAAAATTTTTTTTCTTTTTCTTTCATCACATAAAGACACATACTTTTCATCAAATCTCAATTATCATTGATAACATTCATACTTGTTTTTGTACAATACAGGTTATTTTAACCTGAACATTTTATACATACATAATTTGAAAACTCCTCATCATATGTTCATGTCATACCATATATGGATCAACATATCATAAAATTTTCTTCATACCTTCTTTTTCCTTTTCTTCTTGACCTGTGTCGTACCTGTCTATGGTTTGAAAAGCAAAACGTGAGTCGAAACTCAGTAAGCAAGTGTTTTTCATTTAAATGCATTTCTCCTGTTCAATAGTAGACACTTATCAAGTGATCTACTATCAACCAGTAGAAACCTTTTCATAAAATCTTTCATAAAACATATGCTTGCAAACTTAACATATAGACCTCTTTTTCATAATCATAAAAACGTTTTCATAAAACTTCCTTTTTCCAAGGACATTCTCATGTCCTTAAAACATTTCCCATAAAATCTTTTCAAAACAAGCATATGCAACATACATGATGTTTCTGTCCGTCTGGCAGGTGACACTTACCAAGTGATCACTCTTTCCTACTTAGGAGAGAAACCATTTCATTTGATAACTCGCGAGCTAAGCAGTTATCCGTGTTCATCTCCCATTTCAGGGAGGGCGCCGCCGGCATTTCGCCTTTTGAAGCGACTTGGCCTATGTAGAGGGGGCCCATCTTGCAACCGCGTCCGGTCTGCATATCCTTTACAATAAACCTAGTACATAGCTCATGTGCACATTCTTCACGTTCATATGCTAGCATGCTTTTTATAAAACCCCACAGACCTTAATCTGTGTCTTTTTCCTTTTCAAAATCTGATGCTAGCATAACCTTTCAAAATAGTACAGACCTCGGCCTGTATTTCTATCTCTAACTTGATAACTCGGCATAGCTCAAGTTAACAAGTTAATAAAAATATTTTGTAAGGATGACCAACCTTAAATAAATTTAAAAATATTTAAATGACACATTCTTAAAACATTTGAAATATTTGAGAAATAATAAACTTGAAACATTGCTAAAAAATGTTTATAAATCATTTTTGATCGGTAAAACAATTTTGAAAAACATTTTAATATTTGGAAACCAAAGACTTTGGAAACATTTTTCTTCTCGTTTCTAGATTTTTCTTGAACAAAGGATATACTAATGCATAATTCATTTTTATATATATATATCATATTCTTTGTCCACATAACACTTAAGTTTCTTCTATACGAAGATATGCTTGTATGATCCTTTGGTCATTTAAAAGAAATCTTCATTTAAATCGGTTATTGGTTGGCCTTCCTTAAATCCGTTTCAAAACATTTTAATAAATCATTTTAAATTCATTCGATAAAACAAAATACTATTTTGGAAATCAAAACTTTTCCTTTTCCATTATAATGCAACTATTTCCATCTTTCTCTTCATTTATAAGGATTTGCTTATGATAAAGCAATTCCCACATACTTCAATATTTCTTCTTACTTCCATATGAATTTGCTTATAATCAAGCAAATTTGACATATTCCATAGTTGCACTATATAAAAATCATTTTCAAAAGTTTGCTTGCTTACAAATCATCATTTTCAAAAGGATTGCTTGCTTATAGTGAAACAATAAAATCACATTTTAAAAGAAGTTTGCTTGCTTACCTTTGCTTTGCTTTAATCCGACTCCTTTATCCTTTCCTTTCCTTTTCCTATACAAGTGAAAAGGATATACATACTTTATCATGCATATTTTATATTTATTTATGACCTTATTTTCCACCATAATTTTTTATAGAGGTTATCCTTAAAAATGCGTGATCATCATTTTCTTATATGGATTTTTATCCATAAATCCTTAAAAATTCAATCCATATATCCTCATAAAATATAAAAATAAATCTAAAATTTTCTCCAAAATCATGTTGTTCACTGTAGCAAATTACTGTAGCAGATCACTGTTCATCCGTGGTTACTGTTCACAGTAACGTGGTTACTGTTCACAGCAACGTGGTTACTGTTCATGGGTTTCAAAAATTGATATTTTTTCCAAAAATAAAAAATACCATGACATACCTTATGCCTAGTATATCATTGGACATTTCATACATTTTGAATTTATCATCATTTACTTGGCCAAAAAAAAATCATTTTCTCCATATACTAAAAATCAACATAAATTCACTTAAGCATAATCCTTAATTCCAAAATTCATGAAATTAATATATCATTATTCCAACATCATATTTATCATAATCATACATCCCAAATCATCGTTTATCAATTTTGGAGCATTATTTTCACATATCATAGGCTATCTTCCCAAATACCCTATCTTCGCTCCAAATTTTTGATGTTTTGGCATAATTCCATTTAAACATTATATCTATACTTATTTTCTCATGCTTGGGGATTATCTAAGCATGGTTTTACCTTACTTAATATCCCAAAGAAATTTGGGTAGAAATCACTTACCCGAAGTGGAGATACGCCTCTTTTTCTCGCACTTTCTCTCTCCAACCTTCTATTCGTCAAGGCTAAAACGTGTGGGGATGGAAAATGAAGTTGCTCAAGTGATTTTTGAGCTGGGATGGCTGTGAATTTCGTTCTTGGGCTGCTCCTCTATTTATAGGGGTCCATTTTTCCATTATTTGCAATTTACCCCCTCTAGCTTAGGGTGTAAAATGGCAAATGTGTTTTTTTCTAATTTCCAAAGGTGCCTTGAGCCAAGAGCAGCCACCCTAGGCCTGCTCCAGCCCCCCTATAGCAGCCCTAATTTTCTACCTATTTTTTGATTTTTTAAAATTAATTAAATTAAGCTAAATTAATCCTAGCCCTTGATTTATGATTTGGATGAATTTTGACCATTGATTTGGTCATGGTACCCCCCCTGCACGACCTGCCATGCTGCATTTGCATTTAATTTTATTTTTTTTTAATTATTTACTTTATTAAAAGTCAAAGTATATTTAATAAAAAGTTAAGTTACTTTTTCAACATCTATTTGACACTTCATCTTGGCCTTTGATTTGTGATTTTCATCACATCTTAGCCCATTCATCATGTCCATCATGAATTTTTAACCATCCATAAAAAAATTCATCTAATTCCGACACCCAGATTGCAATTTATGAATTTTTTTCTATTTTTCCACAAAAATCCAAATTTGGATTAAAATATCCAAAAGTAATACTATTTTGTCTTGTAGTGATTAATTCTCCTTTTGACTTTTTGTGATTAGGTTAATCAAGTGATTAACTCTTAATCTCATATCTTAATCCACAATTACTATGCACGTTTACTATTCACGTGCACTATTCACGTGCACTATTCACGGGATTAAATTCCTAATTGCATTATTTTAATCTCCAATACACATATCTATCAATATAATTCATGAATTTTCATTTATTCATAAAATAATTACAAAATTATAAATATTGAAATGACGCGTATACGGTCGAAATGATGCGTATACGGTCGGGGTTTCACACAAGACATGGAGTCAAATGTGTTTAAGATAGAAGAATTATAAAGAGTCTTAAGTATAATCAAAGGAAGAACAACCAAACATGAAGAAATTCAAGCAAGCAAGACATTTCAAGGATTTCAAGTTCAACTAGCAAGCTAAAGAAGTGAAGTCGCACCCGAAGTCGACTTCACCTGCGACTTGGGTCAAGTCGAGGACCAAGTCGACCCAGACTGGAACTTGAAGAAGTTGTGGAAAGCCGAAGTCGCATCCCGAAGTCAACTCCACCTGCGACTTGGGTCGCAACGGTCGAAATTTTTTCGAACGTTTGTGCATTAAATGCGCTCCACCACTTCCAAACGTTCGGATTCCCTCACAAATTATATAAGACATTCAATATGAACGAGGAGGGTAGCTGAGAAATCATTGAATGAGCATAACTCCCATCTCTAAGAGCATTAAGTGATCAAGCCAACATCAAGAAGAAGAACCTTGCTTCCAAACTACCAAGAGCTGCTTGCTGAATCATTAAGCCTACGTTGCAAGTTCTTCTCTGCGCCAAATTTGTCTCTACACAACAGTAACGTGTAGAAACTTTCTTTTGTTATTTCTTGTTGTATTGAATTTGATTTAGTTTAGGTAACTAAGATCAAGTGTAAGCAAAGTAGTGTGTAATTGGAGTGAAACTCGTCACATACTTGTGTTGTGTATTGTTGATGCCCCCTAGAGTTGGAATCTAGAAGAGAGCAGTGACTCTAGTTGTATTTGTGAAATACATAGTGGAACCTAAGTCACAAGAGGTGTGAGCTTGGAAGAGTGGAGTAGGGAAGGTTGCCCGAACCACTATAAAATCTTATTTGTTGATATTTATTTTTGCTCTCTGCACTATATTGTTTTCCATTTGTTTCTTCATAAAAGGGGACTAGATTAATCCGGGGTAAAGTTTCTGTTTAAGTTGAAAAATTTTAAATACCCAATTCACCCCTCCCCTTTTAGATAATTGCCATTAACTCGGGACCAACAAGTGGTATCAGAGCAGGTCTTTGAGTTTTACCAAAGAGATCTTTTGATATGGCATCCCAATCTACTTCCGTTCCCGCTTTTGCTGAAGGCCAATCTTTTACTAGGCCACCATTGTTTGATGGGAACAATTTCGGCTATTGGAAGCTACATATGAAACAACTCATCATGGCTACAGATATGGACTCTTGGATTGCTATCCAAGACGGTGTGACTTTGCTAATCGATGAAAGAGCTTCCAAATGGACCGATGAGGAAGTAAAAACTATTAAGAGCAACGCTAAAGCTATGAACTCACTGTTTTGTGCTTTTACCGCTTCTGAATATGATAGAGTATCCTCTTGTCTAACTGCAAAAGAAATATGGGATACATTAACATCTATCTATGAAGGAACTTCTCAAGTCCAAGGGACAAGGAGAAATATTTTGATTGGAGAGTTGGAAAGTTTTAGAATGCTAGAAACAGAAAATATTTCTTAAGTGTTTGCTAGATTCTCAAAAATTACTAACGCTTTGAAAGGTCTTGGAAAGACAATTTCTGAATCTGAACAGGTCATGAAGATTCTAAGGGCGCTACCCGAATCATGGACTCCAAAAATTACTGCAATAGAAGAAGCAAAGGACTTGAATACATTGAAGCTAGAAGACCTTATTAGCTCACTAATGTCACATGAGCTAATCAAGAAAAGAAACGAGGATCACCACAAAGGCAAAAGAACCATTGCATTGAAAGCAGCACATAACTCGGATGAGTCCACCTCCTCATCTCACAACGATGATGAAGACATTGCTCTACTTACACGCAGATTTCGAAAGTTTGTGAGAAATGAAAAGAACTTCAAAGAATTCAAAGAAAGACCACGAAAAGAGAAGAAGAAGGAGGCTACAAAGTGCTATAGATGCGGTGGTATGAGGCATATGCAAGCTCAATGTCCTACACCGGAAGAAAAATCAAAGGATCATCAAGAGAGGAAGGAAAGATATGAAAGCAGAAAATTCTAAAGGCCGAAGGGAAGAGGAATGTACGTGAATGAAGAAACTTCATCAACAAGTAGCTCCTCAACCGATGATTTTGAAGCGGCAAATTGTGCAAGAATATGCTGCATGGCGCGGATTGAGTAAGAAAAAAATATGTTGTGTTTAAACATAACGGAAGTTTTGGAAGAGCAAACTACCTCAACAAAGTGCACAAGTAATGAAGAGGTAACTTCCAAATTTTGCTATTCTCAATCTACTCACTCTTCTATTCAAGAATGTCTCAAATGTGCTGAATTAGAAGAATTACAACATGCATATGATTCATTATATGAGGAAATTAAAAAACTAGGAAACAAGTTATCACTAAAGAGACAACAATGTAATTTCATTATTATTGTAAATGAAAAACTAGCTGAAAGTACATCAAAACTGAAAGAAGAAAATGAACTAATATTGAAGGAATTAGAAAAATTGAAAAAGGAGAATGAATCCTTAAATGAACCATTAGCTAAATTCTCTAATCCAAGAGAAAATGTGAAAATGTTTCTAAACATGACCTCTCAAAACAATAAAAGAGGTCTTGGATACTCAACATTTGAGCAAGGAGAAAATAGCAAATTAAGTGTGCCAACACTTGGAAAAAATCAAACTGCACCTATTTACAAGCCCAAAGGGAAACGTAGTATGTGGACTAGAAGGCCAACTTTTGAACCACTACATACTTGGAGGCCTACTCCTAGATTACCAATGGCTTGCAATTTTTGCAACAAGATGGGTCACAAGATTCATAGATGCAACTTTAAGAAATTATATGACCATGGTGCAAAACTAGTTTGGGTTCCAAGAAACACAAGATTTGGACTTTCAAGAATAGAACAACAAAGATTAAATCAGTTTACTAACCCAAATGGACTCATAAAATGGGTACCAAAGAGATAAGATTTATTTGCACATTTTTCAGATATTTTTCAAGGCAAAGGCAAGCAACGTTTGGTTCATGCGTAGTGGTTGCTCAAGGCATATGACCGGTGAAAGAAGTTTATTTCATAAACTCAAGCCTTGCAACGATGGAACTGTTGCTTTTGGAAACAACGAGAAAGGTAAAATTAAAGGTAAAGGAAATATTTATAGTATTTCAAATGCATGTATAGAGGATGTTTTATTTGTTGAAGGACTCAAGCACAATTTAATGAGTATTAGTCAATTATGTAACAAAGGATACAAGGTTGTGTTTGAATCATCTATATGCACTGTATTTGATGGAGAACATATCATGTTTAGTGGAAAAAAACATGGAAATATATATTTGATTTCACTTGATGAACTAGATGGTCAATGTCTAATGGTCATTGACAATGATCCATGAGTTTGGCATAAGAGGCTTGGGCATATAAACGTGTCAAATATAAAGACCCTATGGAAGAAGAGTTTGGTAGAAGGATTGCCAAAATTGAAATATGACAAAGATAAAATTTGCAAGGTATGTCAATTGTCAAAACAAACAAAAATGCCTTTTTCTACCAAAAAGGAGATTTCCACCACTAGGCCACTTGAATTGCTACACATGGATCTATATGGGTCATCCGACATTTTAACCATTGGTGGAAAGAAGTATGTGTTTGTAATAGTTGATGATTTTTCAAGATTCACATGGGTAATTCTCTTAGCTAGCAAAGATGAAGCCTTCTCTATGTTTGCAACTTTTGTAAACTTGTTGCAAAATGAAAAACAAAGTACTATTATGACCATTAGAAGTGATCATGGTGGTCAGTTTGAAAATAAACGATTTATAGAATTATGTAATGAAAAAGGAATTCACCACACATTTTCTGCACCAAGAACTCCACAACAAAATGGAGTAGTTGAAAGGAAAAATAGAACCATACCAGAGATGGCTAGAACAATGCTAAATGAGAGTAAATTATCTAAGAAATTTTGGGGTGAAGCAGTAAGTACAGCTTTTTATGTGTTGAACCGAGTTACCATTAAAGCAATCTTAAAAAAGACCCCATATGAGCTATGGAAAGGTAGAAAACTAAATATCTCATATTTTCATGTCTTTGGTTGCACATGTTATGTTTTGAACAATGGAAAAACCAACTTGGGAAAACTGGATGCGAAGAGTGATGATGTAATATTTCTTGGTTACTCATCAAATAGCAAAGCATATAGAGTCTTCAATAAAAGGAACTAAGTTGTAGAAGAGTCAATACATGTTGTTTTTGATGAATTTAACCCATGCTCCAAAAGAAAAGATGATTTAAGTGATGCAGATGATGTCACAAGTAACCTTGAAAAATTGCATGTGGAGAAGCAAGAAGAATCCATGGAGGAAAGGGTAAGTGAAGGTAATAATTTCTATAAACCTCCAACTGATTTGAAATTTAAAAATGACCATCCAATTGAGCAAGTTATAGGGAATGTCTATGAAGGTGTAAAGACTAGAAGGTCAAAATAAAATATTTGTGGACAATACGTCTTTGTATCCAAAATTGAACCATCCACTTTAGACCGAGCTCTTGATGATGAAAACTGGATCATAGCAATGCAAGAGGAATTAAATCAATTTGAAAAAAATCAAGTTTGACATCTTGTTCCAAGACCAAAAGATTGCATTGTCATTGGCATAAAATGGGTTTTTAGGAACAAATTAGATGAAAGTGAACTTGTGGTGAGAAACAAAGCTAGACTTGTGGCAAAGGGATACTCACAAGAAGAGGGAATAGACTTTGAGGAATCCTATGCTCCAGTTGCTAGATTAGAAGCCATTTGTATCTTACTAGCTTTTGCATCTCACATGAACTTTAAATTGTTTCAAATGGATGTTAAAAGTGCATTTTTGAATGACTATATAAATGAAGAGGTGTATGTTGAACAACTACCTGGATTTGAGGAGAAAAATCAATCTAAATTTGTATACAAATTAACCAAAGCTTTATATGGATTAAAACAAGCTCCAAGGGCTTGGTATGAGAAATTAAGCAAATTTTTGATTGATCATGACTTTCAAAAGGGAAAGGTAGACACCACTTTGTTTATCAAGTATAAAGAAATAGACATTTTGATTATTCAAATTTATGTTGATGATATTATTTTTGGTGCTACTAATGAGATTCTTTATCAAGAATTTTCTGAGCTTATGCAGAAGGAATTTGAGATGAGTATGATGGGGGAGCTAAACTTCTTCCTTGGACTACAAATCAAACAACTAAGTGAAGGGATTTTCATAAACCAGTCCAAGTATATTAAAGAAATGTTAAAGAAGTTTGGCATGGAAAATAGCAAAGGGGCAAACACGCCTAGGAGCTCAACTATTAAAATTGACAAAGACGAGAAAGGCAAATCAGTTGATTTAAAGTTATATAGAAGCATGATAGGTTCTTAATTATATTTAACTGCTTCTAGACCCGATATATTGTTTAGTGTTTGTATGTGCTCTAGATTTCAATCATGTCCAAAAGAATCACACTTAGTAGCTGTAAAAAGAATTTTCAGATATTTAGTAGATACTACCAACATAGGACTTTGGTATCCAAAGAGTTCTAACTTTGATCTAATCGGCTACTCGGACGCGGATTTTGCCGGTTACAAAGTAGATAGAAAAAGTACTAGTGGAACATGTCAGTTTCTTGGGAACATGTTGGTTTCATGGTTTTCAAGAAAACAAACTAGTATTGCTCTATCTACGGTGGAAGCCGAATATGTTGCCGCCGGGAGCTGTTGTGCCCAATTGCTTTGGATGAAACAACAACTTAGGGACTATGGCATAAATTTTAAAGATATACCTATTAGATATGATAATACAAGTGCCATATGTTTAACTAAAAATCCAGTATTGCATTCTAGGACTAAGCATATAGACCTTAGACATCATTTTATTAAAGAACATGTAGAAAATCGTAATATATGTTTGGAATATGTAAGAACAGAAGATCAAATTGTAGATATTTTTACCAAACCTCTAGCAAAAGAACCATTTTATAAAATTAGAAATGATATGGGAATGCTTGAATTAACTTAGAAAAAGCACAAGCTGAGGGGGAGCACAGGTTCAGGAGGAGCAACCCCGCCATTCTTAAGGGATTAACTCGCTCCATCTCTATTTTTGATCAATTGACAAAAAAGGGGAGAAGAGATCGGGATTTGAGTCTGCATTTTAAATGTTTGTATGAATGATTTTAACTTTTGATATATTGGAAGTGAAATATGTATATTAAACTATTACTTTTAACTTGTGATTTATTGAAAATGTATGTTAAAAATCAAAATGCAAAAATAGTTTGTTTTAAAGACATTGAAAGGTATATACTCAAATCAATTTTGTCAATCATCAAAAAGGGGGAGATTGTTGGAAACATGTGGAAAATAAGCCAAGTCTATGTTTTGATGATTAACAAATCAATTTGAGTAAGTTTTAGTTACTAACATGTTTGTGGAAATGATTAAAGGTTATACAAATGAAGAGAATGAAGCATGGCAAGTCAAGTCAAATTCCAAGTCGACTCAGGCATCGACTTAAGCCAAGTCGATCCCCAAGTCGACTCCAGCAGCGACTTCAAAATGTCATTTCCTTCCAGAGTTGAAATCGAGAATGAGAGTTGCCAAAGTCACATCCCAAGTCGACTCTGCTTGAGACTTGGATGAAGTCTCCGACCAAGTCGACTCCAGCATCGACTTCAAAACGTCATTTTCTTCCAGAGTTGAAATCGAGAACGAGAGCTGCCGAAGTAGCATCCCAAGTCGACTCCGCATGCGACTTGGGTGAAGTCGCAGACCAAGTCGACTCCAGCTTCGACTTCAGTGAGGAACTTGCAGATCAAGACGGTTCAATGCTAGATTCAAGTGAAGATGAAGGCCAAGACAACTCAAACACTCAAATGAAAATCAAATGAAGTCCAGAGCAAGCAAAGTTGCATATTTTCATGGAGAATCGAGATCATACATTTGGACCTCTCTTATGCACTCCAATACTCAAAGACTCAAGACTCAAGACATGGAGTCAAATGTGTTTAAGATAGAAGAATTATAAAGAGTCTTAAGTATAATCAAAGGAAGAACAACCAAACATGAAGAAATTCAAGCAAGCAAGACATTTCAAGGATTTCAAGTTCAACTAGCAAGCTGAAGAAGTGAAGTCGCACCCGAAGTCGACTTCACCTGCGACTTGGGTAAAGTCGAGGAACAAGTCGACCCAGACTGGAACTTGAAGAAGTTGCGGAAAGCCGAAGTCGCACCCGAAGTCGACTCTATCTGCGACTTGGGTGAAGTCGCACCCGAAGTCGACTCCACCTGCGACTTGGGTCGCAACGGTCAGAAATTTTTTCAACGTTGGCGCATTAAATGCGCGTCACCTACTTCCAAATGTTCGGATTCCCTCGCAAATTATATAAGGCATTCAATATGAACGAGGAGGGTAGCTGAGAAATCATTGAATGAGCATAACTCTCATCTCTAAGAGCATTAAGTGATCAAGCCAACATCAAGAAGAAGAACATTGCTTCCAAACTGCCAAGAGCTGCTTGCTGAATCATTAAGCATACGTTACAAGTTCTTCTCTGCCCCAAATTTGCCTCTACACAACAATAACGTGTAGAAACTTTCTTTTGTTATTTCTTGTTGTATTGAACTTGATTTAGTTTAGGTAACTAAGATTAAGTGTAAGCAAAGTAGTGTGTGATTGGAGTGGAACTCGTCACCTACTTGTGCTGTGTATTGTTGATGCCCCCTAGAGCCGGAATCTAGAAGAGAGCAGTGACTCTAGTTGTATTTGTGAAATACATAGTGAAACCCAAGTCACAAGAGGTGTGAGCTTGGAAGAGTGGAGTAGGGAAGGTTGCCCGAACCACTACAAAATCTTGTTTGTTGATATTTATTTATGCTCTGCATTATATTATTTTCCATTTGTTTCTTCATAAAAGGAGACTAGATTAATCCGGGGTAAAGTTTCTGTTTAAGTTGAAAAATTTTAAATACCCAATTCACCTCTCCCCTCTTGGGTAATTGCCATTAACTCGGGACCAACATGTAGGAGACCATGTAGGCGTCAAGAGGAAGAGAGGTTCCCCTTGATGAGGCCTAGTCGGAGACAGCCGGCATATTGGACTATGCTATGTGAGATATTCCGTAAGCTAGCGTACCCGAACATGAAGGTTTATGTTAGGAATGGAAAGAAAGCATTTGCACATCCAATGTTTATGAAATGATTTTTATGAAAAGGTTTCTATTCCATTGATAGTTGATCACTTGCTAAGTGTCTCCTATCGAATGGAGAGAAATGCATTTACGAATGGTTTACATGAACGGTTTATGAAAGGTTTCAAAAAATGGTTTACGAAAAGGTTTCTATTCCGTTGGTAGTTGATCACTTGGTAAGTGTCTTCTACCGAATGGAGAGGAATGCATTTAAAATGAAGAATGCTTGCTTATTGAGTTTCGACTCATGTTTTGTTTTCCCAACCTCAGACAGATGTAGGGAAAGCCAGGAGATGAAGGGCATGTATTGCTAAAGGAAAAGAGAAATTTACAAAAATTAGTAGATTTTTGTATGAATAGATTCTCTAATAGGATATGATGAAAAAGGACATAGGTTGTATGAAAATATGAAGTTATGAATAATATGAGAAGTTGGTAATTTATGATATTATGGATAAGTCCATTATGAATGATGATGAGTATATGTTTATATGATGAAAGAAAAAGAAAGAAAAAAATTTGGACGAGATCCAATTAAGAACCCGCCGTGAGATCAGGGCAACAATCCTGAGTCACGTTTACCAATCGACAAGATCTTGGAGTAAGGACAAATGTGATGCCTCGGTTTGGGGCGCCACATTGTGTGACCTCAAAACCCTTCTGGATTTGTCTGCATGATGGTGAAGTGGCGCCTGGGCGCCCCAAGCTAGCGCGTAGGCGCCAACTCACTGGAAGCTATTTGTTTGCTGTATTGTGCTAGAGTTCTGGCAAGGGCACGTAGGGTGGCACCTAGGAGCCACTTGTTGGCGCCTGGGCACCATCCACATGCCTCGTGACTTAGTCTCGTTCTGCATTCCACTCGCCCGCATGCCTTCATATTGTCTGTCCTTCCTGTAAAAAATGAATAAACTAAATAAATAGACTAAAAATGCCTAATTATGCTAAAAATGCATAAAAACTAAATAATGCTCCTAAAATACAAAGCGAGTGAAAATTAAGCTAACTGAATGCAAACTATGCATAATCTCTTGGATGGGCCATGATAACTCGCATTTTTACGAGTTATCAGCGGCGCCTTCCCTGAGATGGGAGAAGGAGGAAGGATGGTCGTCTAGCTAGCGTACCATCTCATGATGTTCATGTTTTATGATAATAATGCATTGCATTATGATGATGTACTCGTGATGGGTATGATGTTTCATGTTTTTATGACGTACCCTCAAGTGGGTATGACAATCATTTCAAAGATATGTCTTAAAATGCAAACCTACCTGCAAAATGAATTGGCTGAAAAACTATGCAGCTTGCTAACTGAGTTATACTCATGATTTTTTTTCTAAACCCTAAGACAGGTGCAAGGACGGATACGACGAAGGACCACAGGTTAAATGAAGATCAATAATTCTATGAATTCGTGTGCATGCTTTTATGTATGGAAAGATATATGATGAATTTTATGATGGTTACTTGATGCAAATTATGAGAATACACTGTGGTGTATGTTGAATTGATGAAATTTTCTATGAGAAAATAATGGAATGTATGTTATGTTATAACACGAATGCCATAGAATTCATGATTTATCATGGATATATCAAGACTTGATGATGGCCTGGTTAGGCCAATTGATGTAAAATTGAATATGAACAATGAGATAAACTCCTATGGAGTAAATTATAAATGGATAAGTATAAAATGAACCCGCTGTGTGACAGGGCAAAATCACGTTTATCAATCAATAACAATCCCAGAGTAAGGCTTAGGATGTGACTCTGGGTTTGGGGCACCACAGTTAATGATAGATATTCCTAAGTATTAAACTTACGATTTAATACTAGTTTAAACTGGGATAATTCATTAAAAATGGATAAAAGCAGATTTTGATGATATTCAAGTTGAATATCTTTGCTAGTGTGTAAATATTTCTTTTAGCATATAAAAATATCCTTAGTGTTGTGAGATGCATGCAAGTAGAATTATTATTGTTATAGTATAGTGGTATCACTTGAGAATGATTACATGATGCATTATTTATTGGTGTTGGTTTACAGGTAGGATTTAGGCTTTCCTGGAAGGCTACTTGACATAAACCAATACGAAGAAAGTTGAAAATGCAAGTGTGTGGGACCTAGTCTATTTAAAGTTGTTGCTCTTGTAGGTCCTACTCTTAACTGGAAGGTTACCTAGTATGTGATGTTTGAGTAGGTCCTAGGATCATGGGAAGGCTATTTGCATGTAGGTCCTAGGTGTTGCAAGAAGGGCTACTTAGTATTGGATTTCAGGGTAGGCCCTAGGCATTGCTGGAAGGTTACTTGCGGTAGGTCCTAAGCATTGTTGGAAAGGCTACTCATTGTGTGATTTGAGAGTACATCCTAGACATTGTTTGAAGCCCACTTATTTTACATGTACGTCCTAGGCTTGTTGGAAGTTACCCAATGCATGACTATTGGTGAGTCCTAGGCATTGCTAGAAGGCTACTTAATACCAACTGTACATGTTGAATTACTGAGTTGTTTGCATTGTCATTTCTAATGATGATGTTGAGATAGTCTTATTCTCTGAAGATTATTTAATTCTGATGCTATCTATGAATGTTATGGTAGAATAATGCATAAATTTCTGCTTACTAAGTTCTTAGGAACTCACCCCACATCAATCATATTCTTTTTAGATAATGCTGAATCGTCTGACTTCTAGATGCGTGGCAAAAAAGGTTAGGCATGGACTCTAAAAGCACAATAAAGTAGTTTTACTTTCTTTATTTTGAAGTGTTAGACCCAGCCTTTTATTATGAGTTTGTAATAATTCATATATGGATCCCATGGATGAACACTATTTATAATATTTATGCATGAATTGTGAGTTGCTAATCAAATGTCATCTATATATGATTAAAAGATCCTGTTGTGGGCCAGCCTGGGGTGTTGCCTTGGGTTGTCATGACGATAAATCAAATAAAATTAGTGTTAAACAATATGCATATTTTTCATTAAATCAAAAATCAAATTCAAATCAGTACCATATGCATGCTCATGATCAAGCATTCCAATATTGTATCATACACGTGATCTTCTCATCACATAGGTTAAATCCAACAAGCATGTTTGATATCTTACCCCAGCTTTCATTCATGTTAAGCGCGAGATGATCGAATATGGGAAACACCTTACCTAGTCAAATGACAAAGAAGTGTATTTGATATCTTGTCATGATCTCTACACATCTATGGCCCTGCCGCTAACTTATGCCCAAGCTCAACTCAGACACTTGTGTCTAAGCACTAGCTTCTACATACTGATCTCACAATAAAAACTAACAACAAATAGCAGGACATATCCACGACTTCAAGTATAATACATCCAATAGCCAAGCATATTCATGACTCCAAATACACTATCATAATAAATAGCTGAACACATCCATGACTCCAGATACAACATTACAATAAATAGTTGAACATAGTCATGACTCCAAATATAATATCACAATAAATATCCCAACATATCCATGGCTCCAAATATAATATCATAATAAATCAATCTTTCAATCAGATTTAATCATTTTAATAAAAATATAAATTATCGACATCCAAAACATACATGACTGAAAATACATAAAATAATTAGTTCAAAACAAAGTACTACTTACCTTGTACGTTATTCCAGTCCAATCAGATCTAACATATCTTTACTTCACTCACTCACTGAAATAATAATATTCTTTAAAAATTAATCATGTATTCCTGTATTTATGTTCAGTATTTAATATTAATTTTCTTCTAATTATAAATCCCATAGGTCCAATTATTTGAAATTTACAAAATTTGACAGCATTTCACTTTACTCAAAATTCATAAAATAGTTATATAAATTCTTCAAGTGGATTTGAATATGATAATCACGATCATATCTATATTATCTTGTAAACTAATACTAACATTTAAGTCCAATTATTTACTCTTAAATGATACCATCATTCAATAATAGTAACAATTATAGTTTCTTTCATTTAACCATGCTTAGCTTATTTAATCATGCTAATATATAATGCTTACTGATTAACAAAGATAGTTTCATGAATTTAGTATAACTTTACTTACATTAACTTTGAAAGTTTATTTAATTGGAACAAGTGTTAAATGCTAAGCTTAATGCTTAGAAGTCTCTATTATCATCTTAATGGGCCACGATCAAGTAAAATCTCCACCATTAAAATTTTTCCATCAATAACTTCTCATAATAACCTCTTATAAATAATCTAATTCATCCATTAAATTTAGAACATCCAAAAATATAGAAATCGATGGTTAAATTATCAAAATTAGACACTTATATTAAAATTTGTTTTAAAAGAATTTGGATGGTTCACAGGCCACCATATGTTGCCAATGTGCGCTACTGCCAACATGTCTCTAGTTATGGGTATTAATAGTAATGGTCAACCTGCTAACCTGCTCATCCAACCTGTTTATAAATAAGTTTGGGTTTGAATTTTTGAATAAATGGTTTATGATCTGCCAACTCGCTTAACTATTTAATTAAATAAACGGATTAAGGTTGAAATTTTACAACCTGTTTAATCTATTCAACCCGTATAACCCATATAACCCTTTTAATGATATAATATATATAATACATAAAAAAAATTTCGTCCCTTAATTCTCATTACTGCTCCCCTCCTGCTCGTGTGCCCTGTTCCCATCCACTTGTTTCCCCTCTTCTGCCCCTTCGTGCCCTAAGAAGGTTGCTACAAAATTCCCATTCCCACTCATATATCGTATAATTTTTCCCATTCTCGCTCATACTAATCTCTTTCTTGCGTGCTCCCTAGCTCTTCCATTTGGCCCTTTTTGATGCCCACCTCGCTCCTTTCTCAGCACCTTGCCTCCCTCTAATCCTTTGACGACTGTCTCTCACCATGACGATATTCTGTTAGCCTTTTGCCTCCGCCCTCCTTCCTCCACTCCGGTTGCAGTCTATGATGAGCTTATACCCTTCCCCTCTCTTAAGGTTCTTGCAACGAGCTGAAGTCCCCAATGATCACTGCTCCCTTCTTGTGCTACTGTCTAGCCAGCCTAATTGATCTCCTTTCTAGGCAGGTGAGACCTTTCTGTCCCTCCCCCGAGCTTCTTGCCTCTCTCTCTCTCTCTCCCCCCTTCTCTATCTCCTTTGGCCCCCTCTCTATCTTTGATTTCTCTAATTTAATTTTCGCCTTGCTGTTGTCCTACTAATTTTATTTTAGCTTGCTTCAAATCCACTCTCCTTCTTCTGGGCTCTTTGTAAGTGACGACATTACATTCTCTCTGGTTACCTCCCTCTCTTATTTCTCTCCCTATTTGGCTCTTGCTCTCTCTCCTCAGATTCATCTTTAGCCACCGAAGTCTCTCTTTTTGTCGCCGCTGCTACCTTCAAATTTGTCATTAATAGATATATTTCTATTTTCCTATTTTAAAGCTTCTCCTTTTATGATTTTTACTTGCAATAAATTTGTGGCATAACTTGCAACTTGGACTGATGGGTTAATGGTTGTGATATTATTTCAGCACGAAATTATTATTTCTAGAACTATATGGGATGCAATTTAAGACAAGTGTGTGATAATCTTAGTATTTGAAGTTATTTGAAATCCACTAACCGTGTATTCCAAGATATCATGTGTGCGTAACAATATGTGATATTTGACTACTTGAGATTATTTAATTGAAAGTCTCACTTGGTGCTTCTTATGATAAACCATATGTTTATTCGTTATGCACATGTAATTCTGGTTGAATTGATAGGTGGAAATAAAATGCGATGTTGCATCTCGAAAGAGGAACTAGGTACAAAAGACATGGATTGGAGCATTCTTAGCAGCCTTTCAGGTAATTTTAGCATTCTCAAAATAATTTCAGGTATGCAGAGAATTTTCAAAACAATATTTTTAATTATTAAGATATTAGTAACCTTTTATTGTTTGCAATAATACACAACCCATTAATAACCCGTCAACCCATTTATTAAATAGGTTGTAAATGGGTTAGCGTTGAAGTTTTTTAAATGGATTAATAAAAAGATTAAGGTTGAGATTTTTTGATAGGTTACAATTAGAATTGAGTTCTAACTCATCCCACCCGATCCGTTAACACCCCTATCTCCAGTGCTCAGATTATCAGTTTTTATATAAGGTATTTTTCCAAGGACTACTATGTGAATCTTTAGCCAATAAATATCTTATTCTTGGGGGCTTTCTATAATTTTTTTGAAACTTTTCATATGAGATTTCTTAACAAAATAGGAGTGTATTATGTAATACTCTTTTCAGAAATATCTCTTGTAAATTTTTCTTCAAATTTTGGGTTTTCTATAATTTCTTCAACATAGGAATCATTTTGCAAAATCACAAATTCATGGGAGTTTTTATAAAATTTCCTTTCGGAATAGTCTTCTTCTTCCTCTCCTCTCTCCTCATTCTTTCTTCCTTTTTGTAAATTTTGGCAGTTGTAGAAATTGCCCAAACAACCTCTAATTTTTTCTTTGAGTATATATTCAAGTTCCTTATTTAACGTAGATCCTCTCAATACTTTCAATCTTATGAATCTATAGAATTCTAGAAAAGTAGATGAATTTACAAAGCTTAAAATTCTCATCAAATCTTCAACAACAAAGCATAAAAATCTCCACTTACCTAAGTAGCGTATACACGAGTGATTTATTGGAATGGATTTGAGGATCTTGTAAATTTTGTTTCAAATCTCAACTCAACAGCCTTTTCTCTTTCTTCCCTATTCATTCTTTTTGCTTTTGCACTCTTTTTAAAGAGCATGTTGCTGCTTGCTAATGCCTGTCCATCAACGCTCTCCGTTAATGTTCATAAAATTTACCTTTATTTAATTTATTATTATTATTTTAATTAATTAATATTTTTAGTAGTTGTTCAAAGAGTTGTAGCTCATATCAAGAACAACAGAGCAAGATTTCAAATATCTAATTTAACTTTAATTTAGCATGCGAGAAAAATGAAATATTCAACGACTTTTAAAGAGACCAATTATATAGTTGAGTATCAAGTAGATAAGCTTAATACTCAAAAGCATGTCAAACTTTTCATAAATAAAAAATAAGTAGCTAAGAGGCAATGCAACTCAATAACAAAAAGATATAAGTAATTAACATTCTTACCAAAAAGAGAGTAACACAAAAGATAATGAAGAAAGGGGGGAAATTGTGTCACTCATTGAGGGTATGAAATTATCAAAGCACAATTTCTCTTTCAAACTTTCGCAGTTTCTCTCCAATTTTTTCTTTCAAACTTTCTTTACCTCATCTATAAATATTCTCAAATTCATGTATTTCTAAAGCCATAATAGAATCAGGGTTGACGATGCATAATCAATATGATAACTGTACTCTTTAATCATAAGCCCAAACTCAAAATTAGTTACCACACATATATATTTCGCGTTCTTGCTTATTTAGGATTACTAGCATGTTGCTAGCTACTCCATTTTTTATTTTAGTGGCATTTAGCTAGTTTATTTTATTTAACTTTCATTTTCTACTTAGATTAAAAGTTATTGCAATTGTGTCCAACAACAAAACTCGCTTTTTTTCGAAAATTCTTATCTAGAGATGAGTCCCCAAATGTATTCAGACATATAATATTTATTTTTAAAATTCAAAATAAATTAAAATTTAAAATCTGATAAGTTTCATGAAATAAAGTTATAGAGCTTACATAGGGACTTAAGTTAGGTGCTTGGTAGCGATAAATTAAGCTTCGTATGGTGTTGAAGAGTTAATGATATATTCTCCTTATTAGTTTGGAGTTGTTCCACCATAATACTTGTTTCATACACGTGTGCTCAGCAACCTATAAGCGAAGTGAGTTGAATTCTTTTTTGGATAATCCTTGTCTCTTCACTATGAGAGCTCTTAAAGCAAGAGTACTTTGGTTTCATACCCTATTTGACTTTTCACTATATTTTAAGATTATAGTCTAATATTGTTATTTTAGCATGTTGCTTACAAGTCTGAATTATGTGGCCTTGCGAAACATGTCTAGAAAATCAATTGACCTATGATCGAAGGATATATATGTGTGCGAAGAGAAGGTTATTTTGTTTTATATCACTTGCTTGTATTCATTGATTGATCAGTTATGTCTGCTTATGTGACTAGGTTACCTGCTTGCACATAATTGTAATTGCAATACAATAGAGAGGAAGTCAAGTATAGACTTTATGAGGAATTAAGTATACTCGGACTAATTTAACAAAATAAGTCTAGGGCATAGCAAGACATTATTCTATTTGGGGTTATAGCTGCTATGTATCCTAATAGGTGCATAGGATCAAGCTCCCAAATTGCATGTAATACTCACTAGTCACACATTCTATTTGCTTGTATGGACAATTACGAATTGGAGAATGGTGATTCAATTCATCATCTTTGAGTAGGAGATATTAAAGTTTATGCCCATATGGATTCCTTTAAGATAAGGCCTATCTCATTGGGGAGGATAAGCTCCAAAGTTAGTTTCTAATAAGTTATTCTAACTCGACAAAGCGAGAAAGTTTGAGGTGCAGCATCAATCCCGCTTTCTCAGCCTTACATCATGGTGCAATTTGCAAAGAGGTAGGTCACCATTTATTTTAATTAGATTAATTTCTAAGTTTCCAAACATAGTGTGTTATATTAGGTCCTATATGTCCCAAATTGGCCTTAGTCTTTTATTCAATATTTCAACGATAAATTTTAAATGATATCTGGTAATCTGAGAATGAAAGGGATGGGAAACAGAAAAAAGTCAATATCATTAATTATCTATCTTTTTTCATTTTTCCTATATTTTAATCATTCTTTATATCTTTCCATACCATTATCTTGTATATTTTACTTTATTTTGATTTTATCCCCATCATACATATTTCATTCCCGATTTATATCTTATAAAACAATTCCTTATTAACTTAAACCGAATTTCTCACTTTAGCTTAGAATTGCACGAGGAACTTCACTCGCTCAAACACTAATGTTAGACCATTTTTTGATCGCATAAGGCCATTTTTAGAACTTCTCCAATATATAAAGCATGAAATATGTTGTGAACTCAAATAGAAAATCAAGAGCAATCTTTATTTTGATGATTAATAATCCAAATTTGAGTGTTTGAAGAGACTAACACATTTGGTGAAGTGATTTCAAGTTAGAAATTTCAAATAGCAAAGCATAGCAGATCAAGTCTTATAGCCAAGTTGACTCAGATATATGCCTTAAGTCAAGTCCATTCTCAAGTCAACCTCAATTACAACTTGGGATGAAGAGTTTTTCAAAGACTGAACTGCAGGCAAGTCAAGTCGTAGACCCAGTCGACGCTGCAAGTGACTTGGGCGAAGTCTATAACCAAGTTGACTTAAGGGGTTACATAAATTGACTGACTCAAAGTAGAATAATCGAAGTCGCAACCCAAGTCAACTCTGTTTGCAATCTCTCCACAAGTGCATGGGTCATAGGTTATAGTATATAAAATATCGATCAACAAGGAATTCAAGACTTAAAATTTTATTTTAAACGCTTTCTTATTGAATATTAAAAGAGTAAAATGAATAGAAAAATAGAAAAGTAGAAAACGAAAAGTAGAATTTATAATCAAATATTAGAAAGCAGGGATGAAAATGCCTAGGATCTAGGATTTCACATGCATCTTTTGTAACAAATACTTCGTATGATTATTTAATCAAAAATTATTTAATAAAAGAGAACAAACCCTAATTTATCCTTGTACCTTCTCTCAGAATTTACAAGGCATAACCTTAATTTAATTTAACCACCTATTCTTATGGGATTAAGTCAATTATGATTCATTAAGTTCTGTAGCCATTCATGGATTCCTCAATGTCCTAATGCCTATTCTTATGGTCTTAAATTTTTAAGTTTAATATCATAATTGTCATATATTAAATTTTCACATCTCAGTTTCATCATCTAATATATATGAAATCATTACCAAATTGAGAGCTCAAACACTAGGTGTGGCGCTCCCAACCCGAGACGTCACATCCTAAGCCTTACTCCAAGATCTTATCGATTAGTAAATGTGAATCAGGATTGTTGCCCTGATCACGCGGTGAGTTCTAAATTGGATCTCATCCAAATTTTTTTCGTTTCATTCCTTTTATCCATCATCATTTTATTTTTTCGCATTTCACACCATTCGTTTTACAAGCGATAATATACTTGTAATCAGTTGCACATATCAAGTGCGCATTTAATTCATAACATCTCAACTTGCTCTTCTATATCAAAGATCCTCTTGACCTAATCATGACATTTTCATTTCATACATACATACATCCAATCATCAATTCACATAGAACTTAGAACTTTAAATAAGTTCACATATGTCAATTTAAAACATTAAGGCATATTATTTCAATCATCATGGCTAATCATTTTAGCCCACATTGCATATCATCTTATACCTTTTCTTAGATGCTCAGGTCCACAACCTCTTGAGCTTCCTGTACCTGTCTAAGGTTTGGGAAAACAAAACGTGAGTGATAACTCAGTAAACAAGCATTTTATCTTTTAGGGCAAGACTTTCCTTTGAAATATTTTCATAAACATCATTAAAACCTTTTAAATGCCACGACTGGGCTTTCAAAGGCAAAACATATGTGTTTTACCCTTTTTAGGTAATTTTCTGTGGTCTTGTGTGAACATTTATAATGTTCCAAGACATTTTACATAAAACCATTGATAACTCGTAAAAATACGAGTTATCATGGCCTATTTTAGACTATTTTTGCGTGTTAGTCCAAGAGATTAGGTTTAGTTTGCATCTATTTAGCTAAATTTTTACTCGCTTTGCATTGTAGGAGTATTATATAGTTTTTATGTATTTTTAGTATAAATTAGGCATTTTTTAGTCCATTTATTTAGCTTATGTAATTTTTACAGGAAGGATGGAGAATTACAAGCACTCGAGCGAGTCGAATGCAGAACAGAGCCAAGTGAAGGAGCACGGGGTTGGCGCTCAGGCGCCGCCCAGTGGTGCCCAGGCGCAATTCTACAGGCCTTTACCAGAATATCCAACATGCAAGCAAAGTTCTAAAGTTTTTTGAAGTCACAAGTCACATTGATTCCAGGGAGTTGGCGCCTAGGCGCCAAGGCATGAAGTCCTAGGGTTTCCAGAAAAGTTTCTAAGTTACGCAGCTCCAGAGAGTTGGTGCCTAGTGGCGCCTAGGCGCCAATACGTATCCGTACGCGCACAAATTTCTGCACATGTGCTGCACAAGCTACCCATTATAAATAGAAACCTAGGGCTGCTTGCAAAGGAGTTCCGGAGGCCATACAGGAGAGACCAAAATAGGGAGTAGTTGTTGTGGAGAAAAGGAGGAAACCAAAGCTTCAAGGAAGGAGAGAAGAGCAAGTGGAGATCGAAGCCATCACCTCAAAATCCATTGAGTTTCATCTCCTCTTCTCATCTATCTCTACCTGTTTGTTATTCTCCTTGCTTGGGATGATTATAAACTCGATTTTAATGGGAATTGAAGTCATGTTTATGGGCTGAACCTTCCTATGGTGGGAGATATGTAGGATTTGAATTCATAGCTTATGATATTTGGTTTTCTTATGCTTGAATTAATAATATAGTTGTGCTGTGACATATGTTGCTTGAGATTACCTTTATATATTATGCTTAATGCGTTTACAAGCTTTGCAACCTTGTGGATTGATCTAATATTCAGATTCATGCTTAGAAAAGTGGGATTTGAATGAGATCCATATATAAGGCACAGGTATTCTAACTCATGTTGTGTTAGATGTTAATATGGATAGGAATATACTTATTAATCCTGTGTAATCACGATAGGTTATATGGTTATCAACCTTATTTTACTTGTATGCATAGGAACATAGCACATGACTAAAACTAGGTTAGGTTTGTATGTGTTGGAAGACATATATGAATATGAATGAACCTAGATTAGTAATCTCTGCACAATTAACTTAATTGAAACCAAATAACATAGCTATGATTCAATGAATTCATAGTCCCACCTATCCTAATCATCTCAAGGCAATATCAGCAACATCCACACCACTTTGGTCATTTACTGCTTTGCTTAGTTTAGTTTAATTCAATTCTTTGAAACCAAATCTCATTCCTTTTACCAATTCACTTAGCCAATTGAGATTTAAGGTTCTAATCCATTCAACACAATCCTCGTGAGAACGATACTCTACTCACACTTTATTACTTGACACGGCACGTATACTTGCGTAAATAGCGAGCAATTTAATTGATATATACGCAGCTCGTCAAGTTTTTGGCGCCGTTGCCGGGGATTGATTTAAACTTAGTGCCTAAAAATTTCAATTATCTTCTGTGAATGTGTACATATGTTCCGGCCTCGTGAGAAAAATATCATAACTTGTTTCATTCAGTTGATTTTTGGTTGAATGTAAAATTGTTTCCATGCGGCTTTGAGAATAAATGCTTAATTAATTTCCCCAACAAAATTTTAAAGCATCCAATTCTTTAACCGAGTCCGAAAAGTACATCACAGAAATATTTTGCATTGTGTTCCACATTCTGATTTTACATCTCTAACGAGAAAACCATTGATTAAAAGAGCTGAATACAATGATCCAAAAAAAATGCTTAATAATAATGAAGTGCGTAGAAGATCCTTCTACGTCTTTACAAGTGCACGAAAAATCGTGTCTAACAAAAATATAAAGATAAATGAGTACACTTCGCCCCGCGCCATGACTCGAATGTGAGGTATATGACGCCACGCGCCATATCTTAAATATGAAGTACATGACATCGCGCGCCATGACTTAAATATGAGGTACATGACACCACGCGCCATGACTTAAATGTGAGGTACATGACGCCACGCGCCATGTCTTAAATGTGAGTTTACGCTTAGCCCGTCGACCAGCGATGACTCGGTTTTGGGAACTAGTGAGGGGCCCGTCGGCTACACTAGTGACCCTACACTGCAAACTAAGTGCGCTCTTAGCTTCTGGATTTACACAGCAGACCAGCGTGTCCCGCTTTCAGCTTCTGTATTTATACAAGAAACCAGCGTCTCCCGCATTCAGCCTCTGGATTTACATAGCAGACCAGCGTGTCCCGCTTTCAGCTTCTGTACTTATACAAGAAACTAGCGTCTCCCGCTTTCAGCCTCTGGATTGAACAATTGGGTGGTTTTAACAAGAAATGGATTCAACCGAATTTAAAAAGTATGTTTGGGTCATTTTTGACCAATTAAAAAGGTTTGGGCCCAACTGGGCTTATTGAAAAGAGTTTGGGCCTTCTTGGGCTTTTTGGAGGATTTTAAGCTATCTCAGGCTTTTTGGAGATTTTTGAGCCATCTTGGGCTTTGTGGAGATTTTTAGGCCATCATGGGCTTTTTGAAAAGTTTTGAGCTATCTTGGGCTTTTTGGAGAGTTTTGAGCCTATTGAGGCTTTTTGAAGAGTTTTGAGCCTATTAAGGCTTTTTGGAGGGTTTTGGGTCATCTTGGGCTTTTTGGAGATTTTTAGGCCATCATGGGCTTTTTGAAAAGTTTTGAGCCACCTTGGGCTTGCTCGGACATTAAGGCTCGGATTGAGTGAAGAGGTCATCATTTTTTTTTTGATATATATATAATAGAAAGGTACTTAGCCTTGCGTATCAACTTAACCCACTGTTTGGGGAGTATCTACTCAGGCAAAAGTATATGAAAATTCTTTTTTATAATATATATATTTTTGAAAGTTTAAAAATATATATATATATATATTTTTTGGGGCCCGTGGGGCAAATACATATATATTTTTTTGAAGGCCCGCGGGACAAGATATTCATTTTTGGAGGCCCGCGGGGCATTTATATAATTTTAGAAATCAAAATCTTTGTTTTTGGATGCCTTTGAATATATAGGTATATATAGATATATATATATATAATATACACATATATATTTTTGAAGGAGAAAATATACTTAACCCGTGTGTCAATTCAACCCGCCAGTCGGGGAGTATCCACGTTGGGAAAAGTAGTTTTTGAAAATAATATATATGTATATACAGATATATATATATATAATATACACATATATATTTTTAACGGAGAAAATATACTTAACCCGTGTGTCAATTCAACCCGCCAATCGGGGAGTATCCACGTTGGGAAAAGTAGTTTTTGAAAATAATATATATGTATATATAGATATATATATATATATAATATACACATATATATTTTTAACGGAGAAAATATACTTAACCCGTGTGTCAATTCAACCCGCCAGTCGGGGAGTATCCACGTTGGGAAAAGTAGTTTTTGAAAATAATATATATGTATATACAGATATATATATAAAATATACACATATATTTTTAACGGAGAAAATATAATTAACATGTGTGTCAATTCAACCCGCCAATCGGGGAGTATCCACGTTGGAAAAAGTAGTTTTTGAAAATAATATATATGTATATATAGATATATATATATATAATATACACATATATATTCTTAAAGGAGAAAATATACTTAACCCGTGTGTCAATTCAACCCGCCAATCGGGGAGTATCCACGTTGGGAAAAGTAGTTTTTGAAAATAATATATATGTATATATAGATATATATATATATAATATACACATATATATTTTTAAAGGAGAAAATATACTTAACCCGTGTGTCAATTCAACCCGCCAGTCGGGGAGTATCCACGTTGGGAAAAGTAGTTTTTGAAAATAATATATATGTATATATAGATATATATATATATATATAATATACACATATATATTTTTAAAGGAGAAAATATACTTAACCCGTGTGTCAATTCAACCCGCCAGTCGGGGAGTATCCACGTTGGGAAAAGTAGTTTTTTTTTAAATAATATATATGTATATATAGATATATATATATATAATATAAGAAAGAAACTCTCCTCTTTTTTTTTAACTAAAAGAAAAAAAAATAATAATAATATCTGGAGAACTCACGTTCTCTCTTCTTTGAGCGCGGGAGAGCTCCCTTTCCCCGTCTCCGTTGTGTTTTTTCGTCGTTCTCCCTTCTGTCGAATGAAAGGGCCAAGGGCCTCTATTGATAGGCGACTCGGCAGCTGTGAGCGTTCCCGCGGAACTTCGTCGCCGCGGAAAAGCGTTGCCGCGGAACTTCGTTGCCGCGGAACTGCATTGGCAGGGGATTTCACTGCCGCGGAACTATAGCCATGCTGAACTAAGCATTTTCGCGGAACTCCATTTGCTTGGGCGCCAAGCTACACTTGTGCGGAACCGGATTCACGGGGAACCTCTCTCCCCGGAAATTGCACTCGAAACTCCGACTTCCGACCTCTCTCTCCCCTGTCTCCAAAACAAAGAAAACCGTACTTTTATAGCAGAATATTCCTTGAATCCTCCTAATAACTTCCAGATCTAAATCTCATTTCCGGAACGCCGTCGGCCGCAGTCGTCGAAGATGGAGAAATCGTCAAGCCTCCTAATCTACTTCGACAAGGCGGCGCCCGCCCTCGCCAACGAGATCAAGGAAGCCCTGGAAGGCAACGACGTCGAGGCGAAGATCGAAGCGCTGAAGAAAGCGATCATGCTCCTTCTGAACGGCGAAACCCTCCCGCAGCTGTTCATCACCATCGTCCGCTACGTCCTCCCCTCCGAAGACCACACCGTCCAGAAGCTCCTCCTCCTCTACCTGGAGATAATTGAGAAAATCGACTCCAAGGGCCGCGTCCTCCCGGAGATGATCCTCATCTACCAGAACCTCCGCAACAACCTCCAGCACCCCAACGAATACATTCGCGGCGTCACGCTCCGGTTCCTCTGCCGCCTCAACGAGGCCGAGATCATCGAGCCGTTGATCCCCTCCGTGCTGCAGAACCTCGAGCACCGCCACCCCTTCATCCGCCGGAACGCGATTCTGGCGGTGATGTCGATCTACAAGCTCCCGCAGGGCGAGCAGCTGCTAGCCGATGCCCCCGACGTGATCGAGCGGATGCTGGGCTCCGATCAGGACCCCTCGGCGAAGAGGAACGCCTTTCTGATGCTTTTCACTTGCGCATAAGACCGCGCTGTCAACTACCTCCTCTCCAGTGTCGACAATGTGCCCGAGTGGAATGAGCTGCTTCAGATGGTTGTGCTGGAACTGATCCGGAAGGTATGCAGGTCGAACCGAGGCGAGAAGGGTAAGTGCATCAAGATCATCATCTCAATACTGAATGCACCTTCAGCTGCTGTAATTTATGAGTGTGCCGGGACATTGGTGTCCCTCTCGTCCGCCCCGACGGCAATACGGGCTGCCGCCAATACATATTGCCAACTCCTCCCCTCGGAACATTGATGAGGTTGTGCTTTTGCTGAAGAAGGACGTGGTGGTGAACACCTTCCCCGCGTCCAGCTCCACCCCTATCAGAATGCACGTTCCGAACGTCAGCGTCGACACCACCACCGGCAGGCTCCACATGACAATAATGTTGCGGTTCAACGGCAAGGGCGGCATCTGCTACAACCCATCTTCCATCCGACCACTGCTGAACCCGCGACCTCCTGCATTTCTCCTCCAGATAGGGCCTTACGAGCCACCGAAACCCAACTTCCAGCTAGCTTTGATTCCGGCAGCGACCTATATGGCAGCATCTCCTCCGGGTCGTCTCCAACCACATCCGTCTCTCCTCCAGATCCCACTTTTTTTTTTAACGGCTTCTTCCGATGTGAACGCCTGGCTCGGTGTCTGCTTCGGCCTCTCCAGCTCTTGTTTTTGCGGAGAGCAGCGATTTTGCTGCTGCTGCTCTTTTTTTTTTATGGTGAAAAATATATCTCTTCAACATATTATACATAGTTTTTCTTTTCTTTCTTTGTTTTTGATAAAAGTTTATTTCAGGTGTCTTTTCGCTGTAATTTTCAATAGCTTCAAATGATTACCATTGGCAAAATGCAGAATTTTCAATACCAAACACAATGGGTTTCCATGAGTATGACAATACATGGGCACCTCCAGCTCAATTTGCGGGTTTTGACAATCAAATGCAGGATATGAATAAATTTTATTCAACTTATTGCGATTTGTGTGGAGGTGAGTGACATTTACTCAATCAATGCGTGTATTACTCAGCATCCATGGGTTATCTTAATCATTCAAGTGATGCACGTGACAACTATGGAGACCCACAATCAAATAATGTGATATCGATAGGATTTCAAGCATATCAAGCAGGGGAGCCATCACCACCTGAAAGCAAGCCAGCTTTGGAGGACATGTTCATGCAATTCATGAAGAGCCAAATGCAGTTTAATGAGAACATGTAGAAACAGGTGAAGCAATTGGCTACCGCACTCCAATACCGGCATCAAGAAGCATTTTTCGGTCATATAGAAGAAATTTCAGAAAAAGATGAGTTGGATCAGGGCTGGGAAGTCACTTCGAGTATTAATGAAGATATATCAATCGATGTGATAGAGCAACCTGTACCTTAACATGTTCTTGAACAAGTGGCCGAGCTAATGGAAAGCCAGGAAGTGGAAGAAGAAATTGACGAAGAAATAGAGGTTGATATAGTGGAGAAAGTTGGAAATTATCATATCAACACTCCTCTAATTTGTCTTCCTGAAATTCAAGTGCAACAAGACTTAATTGATCAATGCAAAGCCTTGGAAAGCAACGTCTTGAAGCCATCATTTGTTCAAAACCCTGAAAATCTCTTCTATAGTCTCTATGAAATTCATGAAAGGAGGCTAACTGATCCATTTGAAGAGGCTAAGAAGAGATCTAAACTTCCAGTGCACAATCCGCATGGAAGGAAGTTCGATAGAGCTGGAATTGGCTAATCATAATGGGACGTCGGGCTGAAGACGATAAATTTAGCGCTGAATGGGAGGCAACCCATTACACTTTTTGATTTTTGTTTCAAGAATAAAGTAGTCATCTCCCAAGGCAAGGAAGGACAGGATTATCATGCTCAAATATGGACTTTCAATCCACTTTCAAGTTGATAAATGATGGAATCAAGGAATTTCAAGTTTATATTCATCATTCAAGACAAGAAAATGCAGTTGGAGTGAGGTCCCGGTTTCAATTTTTGGTGTCGGGCGCCAAGTTTCGCAAAAGAACATGTTCTAGCAAGTTTAGATCAGAGAAATAGCGCCCCGATGCCATATTCCAGCGCCCCTGCGCCATATTTTTCAAGAAAATAACATGTTGCAAGTTTTGAGTCAGCAAGTTGGTGCCCCGGCGCCACCCCTTGCCAGCATAAAAAAAACAGCAAAACACGAATTTTCAGCATGCCAACTTCAACTGGCTATAACTTTTGATCCCGGAGGAGTTACGGGAGCTACCACATATCAACAGAAAGCATTTTTTGAGCTCGTTGAGATGAAAGCCATGGTTTTATTAGTTGATATCATTTTCAATATGAAAATCCTCCATCTTTGCATATTTTGGGCTGTTGAAGTTCTACGCAATTCGTTTTACTACTTTTAGTGAATCACCAATTTTATTACTTTAAATAAAAGGTGTGCAAGTGGGTGGTTTGTATTGTTCATATATTTGCGTGCATGTGGATGTGTTGCTTGTGGGTAACCTTTTGGTTCAAGCTGTTCCATTAATTTGTTATGACTAAGAGTTTAAAGTAGTGGGGGAGGAGTTTATGGATTGCACTTGTGGTATCGATAATATGGTTTGAAACTCAAGTTGGATTGCCCAAGAAGAGCTTGTTTGAATTAAATTTGGGGTGTAAAGACATGGACGGTTGAGCTTGTAGTGCACTTTTTAATATTGTGCTGCTCATTCTTCCTTCTTCCTATTTGTGACGTCGCTCGTAACCGCTCTCAACCAATGTGAGGCTGACCAACTTGGAGAATCTAATGGCAGCCCAAGCTCGGTTTCTACAGTTGTCCAATCGGGCTATGGAGGCACACTTTTGAAGACTCATGGAGGACCGACAGATTGATATGAAGGCTTTACCACCATTCCCATCGACACCTCCCGAGTTCTGAGCCTATTTTGGTCAATCTTCACAGCAGCCTGGTGAAGAAAGTGAGCGCGACGACGACGACTCATCCGCATCAGATGGATACGGGAGTACCTGTCCTTTCCATTTTATATTCTTTTTTTATTTATTTCTCAGTCTATGATCATGCAGGGTTCATGTAGTTGCATGCATTGAGGATAATGCATCTCTCAAGTTTGGGGGGGGGTGTATAATTCTCGGTCGTAGGTTTGTTTTCCATGTTTTGTTTAGATTGCATATCATGTCAAATTTTGCCTATGAAAATTATCTTGTTTCAATCCATTTTGATGAAATATGTGCAAGGTTGAGAAAAACTTTAACTTGAAATTGATTTCATAAAAAATTAGAAATTCAGGCTAAGGATTATGTGTTAAGGAAATTTTCAAGTAACATGTGAATGAATTGGACTAAATCTCATAGTACATTGTTATAATTCAATTTCATGCTAATCTTTTCAACTGAAATGATAAGAATTGAGTTAAATAAATGTGAAGCACGTGCTTTAAGGGAATTACTGGTCTCAGAAATGGTAACATTTCACAAAAATTTTCTTGCATGTCAAGTACCCCTACCAAGTCATCGAAACAATAAAAGGGGGTGGTTGACCTAAGCTAAGTAGCCGGGACTTGGCATCAACAAATGTCAAGGTTCGCGTAAAAAAGCAAAGGAAAATCACAGTAAGAACGCTTTAAAAGGAAAACTTTCCCTAAATACCCTGAAATATGGTGAGGGGAGCCAAAAAAAAAATAGATCTGCGGATATCCTGAAATATGGTGAGGAGAGTTTTGCAATAAGTTTGGGAGAGGAAAAAATGTGCAGTTAGGCAAAATAGAATCCAGTGAATGATTACCATGTTCTTTGACCAGTCAGTTCAGCTTAAACCTTGGTTCACCTGTTTTGTATTGATTTTCTAACAAGTTTCTTTTGATCAAGAGGAAGATTAGCATGTTGAATTATCACTTTGTACTAGGATTACCATCATCTACATGTGACTTAGTTTGCGAATGATAAATGAATATGCATGTCCTGTTTTGAGAAATGGATGATTTTTCAAGTTTAGATTATTCTAGACCATGTTGAATAGAAAGATGGATTATTGGAAGTATAATGGGAATCAGGATGAGTTGACGGAGTCCAAATTCATCCATTCATTCATTCATTGTGTTTGCATATGTTGCTCAAGGACTAGCAACATTTAAGTTTGGGGGTGTGATAACTCGTAAAAATACGAGTTATTATGGCCTATTTCAAACTATTTTTGCGGGTTAGTCCAAGAGATTAGGTTTAGTTTGCATCCATTTAGCTAAATTTTCACTTGCTTTGCATTGTAAGAGTATTATGTAGTTTTTATGCATTTTTAGTATAAATTAGGCATTTTTAGTCCATTTATTTAGTTTATGTAATTTTTACAGGAAGGACGGAGAATTACAAGCACGCGAACGAGTCGAATATATAATAGAGCCAAGTGAAGGAGCACGGGGTTGGCGCCCAGGCGCCGCCCAGTGGTGCCCAGGCGCAATTCTACAGGCCTTTACCAGAATCTCCAACATGCAAGCAAAGTTCTAAAGGTTTTTGAAGTCACAAGTCACATTGATTCCAGGGAGTTGGCGCCTAGGCGCCAAGGCATGAAGTCCTAGGGTTTCCAGAAAGGTTTCTAAGTTACGCAGCTCCAGAGAGTTGGCGCCTAGGCGCCAATACGCATCCGTACGCGCATGGATTTCTGTACATGTGCTGCACAAGCTACCCATTATAAATAGAAACCTATGGCTGCTTGCAAAGGACTTCCGGAGGCTATACAGGAGAGACCAAAATAGGGAGTAGTTGCAGTGGAGAAAAGGAGAAAACCAAAGCTTCAAGGAAGGAGAGAAGAGCAAGTGGAGATCCAAGCCATCACCTCAAAATCCATTGAGTTTCATCTCCTCTTCTCATCTATCTCTACCTGTTTGTTATTCTCCTTGCTTGGGATGATTATAAACTCGATTTTAATGGGAATTGAAGTCATGTTTATGGGCTGAACCTTCCTATGGTGGGAGATATGTAGGATTTGAATTCATAGCTTATGATATTTGGTTTTCTTATGCTTGAATTAATAATATAGTTGTGCTGTGACATATGTTGCTTGAGATTACCTTTATATATTATGCTTAATGCGTTTACAAGCTTTGCAACCTTGTGGATTGATCTAATATTCAGATTCATGCTTAGAAAAGTGGGATTTGAATGAGATCCATATATAAGGCACAAGTATTCTAACTCATGTTGTGTTAGATGTTAATATGGATAGGAATATACCTATTAATCCTGTGTAATCATGATTAGGTTATATGGTTATCAACCTTGTTTTACTTGTATGCATGGGAACATAGCATATGACTAAAACTTGGTTAGGTTTGTATGTGTTGGAAGACATATATGAATATGAATGAACCAAGATTAGTAATCTCTGCACAATTAACTTAATTGAAACCAAATAACATAGCTATAATTCAATGAATTCATATTCCCACCTATCCTAATCATCTCAAGGCAATATCAGCAACATGCACATCACTCTGGTCATTTACTGCTTTGCTTAGTTTAGTTTAATTCAATTCTTTGAAACCAAATCTCATTCCTTTTACCAATTCACTTAGACAATTGAGATTTAAGGTGTTAATCCGTTTAACACAATCCTCGTGAGAACGATACTCTACTCACACTTTATTACTTGACACGACACGTATACTTGCGTAAATAGCTAGCAATTTAATAGACATATACGCAGCTCGTCAACCATTTTTTGCTAATGGACGTTTTTATTCCAAACCATTGTTCTCACAAATTCTTTTAGTCAGGGGACATTTTATGTCCCAAAACATCTTTGACATAAACTTTCTTTGGCAATGGACATTTATATGTCCTAAAATATTTTCCCACATAGATCTTTTTGGAAACGGACATTTATATGTCCTAAAATATTTTTCCACATCAATACTTTTGGAAGCAGACATTTATGTCCTAAAATATTTTTGACTTAGGCCTTCTTTGGCAATGGACATTTTTATGTCCAAAAATATTTTAACATATAAATTCTTTTTTTCATAATCTCCATTTTGGAGCTTATTTATTGCAAAAAAGACATAAAATATTTTTCGTATAAACCCTTTGTCATAACCCCCATCTTGGGGCTTGTTTATACCAAATAAGACAAACTTTTTTTCATAATTCCCATTTTGGGGCTTGTTTATAGCAAAGAAGGCATATAAAACATGTCCCATATAAATCCTTTTTGGCAATGGACATTTTTATGTCCAAAAATATTTTGGCACAAAAATCTTTTTTTCGTAATCCCCATTTTGGGGCCTTTTATAGCAACAAGACGAAAACATATAATCCATCTTCATGAAAGCATTTGCATAGAAAACATTTCATCTCATCCTTTGATATTTACACTTTTTGTGTAAAACACCCTATTTTTAGGGTAACCTTTTTGTATCTGCTCATAAATCCCATTTAATATAACTTTTCATATAAATGCTTTTTGATAAGTCTAAAAATTTTCATTTAATTTCATATTAAATTCACACCGTTAAATATTAAAACATTAATTAAATGCATGTTTTAAGTGGAATTTCATGAAAATCATATTTTTGATAGAATCTTTAATTTTGCTATAAAATGGGTCATTTTGCAACATTCTTAAAAATATAAAATTATGACTCAAATCCCCTAGAAAATGTTAACGTTGAAATATGGGCAAAATTATAAAACCATCTAATTGGAAAAATCATACATACAATTATAAATATAATCTAAAATATGGTTATAAAGCAAACTTTTATGACATTTAAGATAAAATTTCATAAAATAAATTCAAAAGGGGCTCAAAAGTAAATTAAAAGTCTATGCGGGGTTATGAAAATTATTTTAACAGAAATCAAATATTTAAATGCACATTTTCATTTTCTGCATAAGTACAGATGGCCGAAGCACCGCCGAAGCACCATATTCTGGTGCTCCATCATCCCCAAATCAAGCTTGGCATTGGCAAATTCTAGCAACCAGAAACCGTGAGCAATCACCGGCCTTGTTTTAGCAAAACCGGACGGCAGCAAAAAGGATCTCCCATTTCGGTAACAGCCTGCCACGTCAAGCTTCTTCGAATCTAGAAGACGATAGCCATTAAAATCAGAAATTGCAGCTTCCATTGATCCTCGCCTCCAGCAGAAATGGCAGCCATGGAAAACCCATTTGACCGGCAGCGATTCAACCATCTCACCTCTGTTCTTCCGGTTTCAGAAGCAACCACCGGCAGCCGCAAATGGAGGCAGCCACGATATCAACACAGCAAGCTCCTGCAAATCATCCCCTGCCCACCTCCAGCAATTCTGCAGCAACCCTTCACCACCGAAATCAAAAGGAAGCAGGTCTCTTCCTCAAAGACCAGATGGCGTCAAATAAGATTCCAGTCCCTTTCAAATTCGTAGCCAAGGCAACCTAGCTCCCGAATCAGCACTCTTCCTTGGTTTCTTCTGATTTTGGCCAAGCACTTCAAACCATCTTCTCTCCACTGAAAATCGACGGCACACAGTAGCAGCATGGTTTTTCAAATGACAACCATAGCAGAAAACCCACCTCTGCATCTTCCATCTGTTTCAGCCACACCAAATTCTAGCTATCGTACCGCAACACCCATTGCAGTCCTCTATTTCACTATAGACAGCCATGGAAAATTCAAAGCACCACCCCTCTCCCAAATCTCTTCCCCAAATCGATCATCACAGCCAAATCCCATTTTCCAATAACTGACGACAATCTGAAAATCAAACCCATCCAAGCAGCTCCCTTTCTTGCAGCACCGGCTGTTTAGCGGCACCCAATCAGTTATTTCCCATTGCCTTCACTGCAGCAAGTGTCCTCTGCTCGAATTTCTACCCATCAATCGGAACCCATCCAAGCGCCTAGAAGTAGCGGGCAGCCATTAAAATCCAACCAAAAATTTAAAAATCGGCAACCCCTAATTTCTTCATCTCCACTGCAACCTATCCACCGTCCGACAACCTCTTCTCTAAGCTGGCCAAGCAACTCGCCCAAATCCCATTCCTTCTCTAAACAACAAAATCCCAGCCATGATCCATTGCAGCCGGAAACTCACCTCAAAGGACCGACTGTTATTTTCCATTATCTCTGGGAAATGTTCGTTTTTAACCCAATCCAAACCTCGTCCACCTATGTCAACCATCGGAAGCCATGGCATCAACAAAGTCTACAGCTCGTCCTCCATCAAGTCACCCAAATCAAAGCAGCCCGGCAAGCAGAACTAGCTCCTTTAAATCGCCGACAACAATCAATCCCACCAAAATTTCAACCAATCCCCGATTTTAAGTAACTGCCTTTTCAAATTTTCAATTTCAGCATGCTCAAGCTGTCCATTTAAGCCATTTCCAATAGAACTCGACAAACAACAAAATCCAATAGCAGAAGGAACCATGTTCCAAAACCAGCAGCCATTTTTCGGTAAAGCAAAGCAGTAGTAGACCTGCCGCCTCTACATGTTCCATTCCCATGCAATTCATGGCTGTCATCCGTCGAATTCAACCAACCAGACCTTTTCATCTCTCCACCGAATCACCTAAATAAGCAGCAAGAAAATGGCAACTAGCAAAAACAGACGGCAACAGTAAAGAGAAGGCAGCCAAGGCAGGCGACGAAGTGAGTATCCCACATCGGATTCCAAGTTTGGCCTAAGGGGTGCTACACATCTATAAAATGGGCCCTCCACACATCCCAAAAAAAAACCCAAAATCACCAAGCAATCCTCTCCCTTGGGTGAGACCCATCTTGTGGGACCCCTAGCAAGGAGGTGGGGCCAAGCAATAAAATTTTCATTAGGTGGAGATTTGCTCTTCATATTTGGGTGATGTAAATTTTATTTTGTTGCTCTATGGTTTGTAGTGCTTCGTAGTTGGTAATCTTTAATTTGTGGTTTGTAGTGCTTCCTGTTTTAATAGTTGAATTTCATAGCTTTTATTGCTTTCTTAGAATAGTTTTAATTAAGTTGTTAGTTAATTATAATTTTCTTTTAGCTTCTTGTCTCCCTTTCTTTTATCTCCAACTCTTCTAATCTTTTCTCTCTTCTTTCTAATTTCTTTTCCTCTCTCTCTCTCTCTAATTTCTTCTAATTTCTCTTTTCTTCTCTCTCTCTAACGTCTCTTTCTCTTTCTTCTTTCTCTCTCTAATTTCTTCTATTTTCTCTTTTCTTCTCTCTCTAACGTCTCTTTTCTTTCTCCTTTCTCTCTCTAATTTCTTCTATTTTCTCTTTTCTTCTCTCTCTAACGTCTCTTTCTCTTTCTTCTTTCTCTCTCTAATTTCTTCTATTTTCTCTTTTCTTCTCTCTCTAACGTCTCTTTCTCTCTCTTCTCTCTTATCTCTCTAATTTCTTCTCCTTTCTCTCTAATTTCTTTTTCTCTAACTTCTTTCTCTCTCTTCTCTATACCCTCTCTTTCTCTTAAAAATAATTCAATACTACATCGCCTCTCTGTGGATTCGACCCGACTCACCGTTATTCTACACTATCATCCGCATAGTGGTAACTTTAATGTGTTTCGGTTAATTTTAATTAAACTAGTGATCACAGTGCTCTTAACGACAAGCACTTGGTGCGCATCACTTTTATATCCCAATCTTTGGATTTTTCAAAAGAAAAACATATGTAAATGCATTTCTCCCCATCCAGTAGTGACACTTAGTAAGTGATCATTCTACCTTTTGGAAGAGAATGCATCATTAATAGCACGCGAGCCAGGCGGTTGTTCCTTAATCCTTCTCCCATCTTAGGGAGGGCACCGCTGACCTCCTGTCATCCCTTAGCGACTTGACCATATGTAGAGTGGGCCCCGATCTATCTCAGACCATGCTCTATAACTGGCCTATTCCTTGTATTGGTGCCCATACATTATCATCATAGATGTCCATATGCTAGCATGATCTCTTGAAATATCACAGACCGCAGTCCGTGTGGTTTAAAACATCATAGGCCGCAGCCCATGTCCTTTTAAACCATCTTGAAAAACATCACAGATCGCAGTCCGTGTCTTTTTAAATCATTTTGAAAGAAAACATCACAGACCGCAGTCTGTGTCAACTTGTAAAGTGAGTGCACACACTTTAAACAAGTTATCATTTGAAATTTAGTTTTCGGATAACCTCCCTTAAATTCTTTTTAAAATATTTTAAGTAAGACATTTTGATAAGCATTTGAGATGTTCGAGAAAATAATCTTTTCAAAAAAATAGTTCTTGAAATAAACCTTGAAATTACCATGATAAAGAAACTTCAAAGCTTTTGGGTTTTCAAGAATAAACCACTTATTTTCCTAGCATTTTCTTTGTTTCCATTTCGGGGCCTTTCGCCCACAAAGGTTATGCAAATGCATCATCCCCTTTTTATTCACCCTGGTATCATATCCTTGTTCACGTATCCTTCTTGTCATTTTTGCATAAAGAGGGGTTGCATAACCTTTTGTATGCTATTTTAGCACCTGAAATTAAATTATTTTATGAAATCAACTTGTCAGGTTGGTCATCCTTAAACTCCTTTTAACAGCATCCATATAAATATTTTTCAAGACATTTTCCAAAGTATTTCCATCTTTAAAGGAAATCAAAACTTTTATAATATCATTTCAAACCAATGGACCATGTCCAAACCATCGTTTATATTTAAGTGTCCTAGTATGGAAAAACCAATCTTTTTCCATAATTTAAATCCTTTTTTCCTTTTTCTTTCATAAACATACTTCATTTTCATAAAATCTCGTAGGAGTAAATTCAAACTCGTTTGTAAGTATTTCTTTGTGAAAAAGGGTCTAAAATCCCTTTTCCTTTATAAAACTTGTTTGAAAATAGCATAATAAAGAACTTGCTTATTTGTAAGCAAATTCTTAAAACCATCGACATAAAGCATGAAATCCATTGGAAATAGCATCATGAAGAACTTGCTTACTTGTAAGCAAATTCTTAAAATCATCATCATAAATTATTCCTAATCTTCGCAACACTTGTGATAAAATAATTATCTTAAAAAGTGTTGCTTGCTTACCATGAAGCAATTCTTGAGGCTGTTGGTCCCGAGTTAATGGCAAAAACCCAAGAGGGGAGGGGTGAATTGGGTATTTAAAAATTTATGACTTAAACAGAAACTTAACCCCGGATTAATCCAGTCCCCTTAATGAAGAATCGTAATGGAAGGCAATATAATGTAAAGAGCAGATAAATAAACCAAACACGCAAGGTTTTTATAGTGGTTCGGGCAACCTCCCTACTCCACTCTTCCAAGCTCACACTTCTTGTGACTTGGGTTCCACTATTGTATTCTCTCAATACAATTAGAGTCACCGCTCTCTTCTAGATTCCAGCTCTAGGTGGCATTAACAAAACACTGCACAAGTAGGTGATGAGTCACACTCCAATCACACACTACTTAGCATATACTTGATCCTAGTTCCTCAAACTAGATCAAGTTCAACACATATAACAGAAAGAATAAGAAAACTACACTTTACAGATGTGTAGCAGCAATTCGGCGCAGAGAAGAACTTGAAGAGTTGGCTTTGAAGATTCTGAAATGACGCTCTTGCAGTTTGAAGTAGAGTTCTTCTACTTTGAGTGGCTTGATCTCTTTTTAGCTCTTGAATGTAGTAGTTAGGCACACTTAATGATTCTCCGCTTCTTCCTTCGTCCAACTTGAATGCTATTTATAACTTTGGAGGGAATCCGAACGTTAGAGGGTAGGTGGCGCGCATTTAATGCGCCAACGTTCAAATAAATTCCGACCGTTGTGACCCAAGTCGCATGTGGAGTCGACTTGGCCTGCGACTTGGCTTCCAAGTCGCACCTGGAGTCGACCTCGTGTGCGACTCCAGTTCTTCAGAGTTCCAAGTCCGAGTCTGGGTCAACTTGGCCTTCAGTCTTCAACTCAAGTCGATCCTGGAGTCGACTTGGGTTGCGACTTGGCTTGGTCTTTTGCAAAAACACCTTGATCCTCTTGAACTGCTTTTTACTTTATAAAATTGGTCTTCATGACTTGGGTATTACTTCATTTGGAATGAGCTTGAAACTTATCTTTGGACTTGATAGACTTGATTTGATCTTTGAATATGAATCTCAACTTTTGATCTTCAAGAAACTTTAAGAATAGTCTTTGAAGTTCATTTGTATGTGAGACACTTTGAATGGATGTCTTGGATATGCTTGAATCTTCATCTTGAACTTCAAAACTTCTCAAGTCGAAGTTGGAGTCGACCTTGCCTGCGACTTCGCCTAAGTCGCACATGGAGTCGACTTCGTTTGCGACTTCGTTATGCTCGTTTCCAGTTTTCAACTCTGGATACCCCAAGTCGATTCTGGAGTCGACTTCGTCTGCGACTTGACTTCCCAAGTCGCAAGTGGAGTCGACTTGACCTGCGACTTCACTTGCTCGTTTTCACTTTTCAATTCTGGATACTCCAAGTCGATGCTGGAATCGACTTCGTCTGCGACTTGACTTCCCAAGTCGCAAGTGGAGTCGACTTGATCTGCGACTTCACCTGTTGCTTTTTGGGATTCATTCTCAAGTCGATATTTGAGTCGACTTTGGGATCGACTTCGCCCAAGTCGAAGTCCAAGTCGACTTGGAGATCGACTTGACTTCTTTGCTTTCCTTAAACATTTGTCAAACATGTTAGTACTCTTTATATACTCAAATAAGTTCTTGTTAATCATCAAAACTCAGGCTTTGGTCAATTTAGATTATTTTGAACATTGTTTCCAACAATCTCCCCCTTTTTGATGATTGACAAAACTTCATTTGAGTTGATACCTTTCAAAAATTTCAAACATATTCATTTGAGAAAACAGAGCATATAGGTATCGTTTGAACATATAATTGAGAACATTTAACTTTGTATTGTAATCATTGATCAAATATATTATTCATTCAAACTCTGTATCATATATCAATCATAAACCAATTATCATATCAAACATCATTTCATATATATGAAGTTTCATTACAGAATACAATGAAGCATAAATGAAACTATCCTAGATACAAACTACCCAACCCAAAAACACTCAAATCTAACCTATCGTCCTCCCCCTTTTTGTCAATCATTCAAAAAGTACCAAAGACTTGGTAAATTGAAATTGAGAGATCGGATATGGAACAGGTTTGATGGGACAATGATGGGCCGAGGAGTAAACAAGAGAAGCATGATCGGGAGTTGCCTCTCTATGAACTGAACCCGATTCGTAGGGATCGAGTTCAGGCATGGGTCTCTTTTTATGATGGCCTGATGCAAGATGATATCGGATTTTTCGCATTTCCCGCTCGATTCTATCTTGTCGGGAATGCATATCTTCAATCGCATTAAGGACACCGGTGACAAGACTTGTCATCCGGTTTTCTTGATAGCCCATTTCTGCCCTCATGGCAATGATTTCATCTTTGAGATCCCTTAGGGTGACCTCCTCAGAAGCGGTTGGAGGTACCCGTTCTCGTGCAACGGATCCTTGTGGGGAGTATGAGCCGTGGGATTGAGGTGATGATGGCTCTTCTGGAGCAGCCGGTGCTTCGGGAGGTTGCTCCCCCTCAGCTTGTGCTTGGTCCTCTTGATGCTCTTCTTCTGAAGCGTCATGCCTTAGTTCAAGCAAATTGATCTTCATTCTCTGGATGAGAGCTTTATTTATGGCATTAGTGGATTTGAGCACTTCGAAAGGCTCGCCTTCAATATCCACTTTGAAGAATTCAAGGATCTTTGTGATCCATGTGCCATAGGGAAGGACTCCTCGTGGGTTGTCCTTTCTATTTGCCAAGGCTTCTAGAAATAATTTGGGTATGCTTACTTTGACCCTGTTGGCCACTTTCCATAGTATCCCAGCTTCCTGTGGATTCAATTGATTTCTTCCACCGCCCTTTGGGTAGATGCAGTGGGCAATGAGAAGCCTTAGTACCCGTAGCCTAGGTGACAAATCCATGTACCGAAGGAATTTGATTCCCGGATGGTACTTGTTGCTCCGGGTGAGCTGATTATACATTTGATCCAAGGTGAGGTCTTCTGGGATAGGCTCATCCTCATATGGGACTCCAAGTATGTGTCCCAAATGACTCATTACTTCAGTCGGTCCTGCAACTATCCCGATTCCAATATCCATTTCGACTCCTTTGACGAATGTTCCAAAGTATTCTTCATCCCAAAGATAATAAAACATTCGAGTAAGATCTGGATAGACCCTTTCGTCTTCCTTTAGCAAGTTGGTCCATCCTTGAAAATCCAATAGATCTTCTATGTCGGATCCATATTCTTTCAAGAAATTGAAATCTATGATCTTGGGTATGAATACCTTCCGTTCGTAGAACTTTTTGTAGAAACGGCTATGTTGGAGCTCGGTTTTGAAGTAGGTAGTGGGCATCTTCAAAACTTGGGCTTTCCCAGCTGCAGTGCCCCTTCTGCTTGTTCCGGATTGTGTACTCTGTGAGGTTTGTTGATTTTCCGACCTGGGTGCTTGATCAGATGATTGAGTGGAGGTTTGGAATCGAACCCGTTTACCCGTCGAAGTTGAGGGTTCTTCTCGAGCCCGTTTTGCAGATGTCCTAGCTCTTCTAGGGACTTCTTCCTCAGTGTGAGATGTGGGAGGTCTAGGCACAGGCTTTTTTGATGGTTTGGAGACGGCTTTCTTCGGGGCCATTGAGATGGGATTTATGGAATCTGAGAGGGAATGCTAGTGAAGGAGAGAAAGGGATTTGCCGGAAAAGTTTTGCCGGAGATGGAAGAAGAAATTGCCGGAGAAAAGACTGTCGCCGGAGATGTAGAAATAGGGAGAATCCCCAGAGAAAAAGAGAAAAGCAGAGAGGCCGGAAAAAATGAGAAAGAAAGGAGAGAGGAGAGAAGAAAAGAAAGAGTTTCCGGAATTCGGACGGTCGTGCGCGCGGAGTCGACTTGCGCTAGGCGAAGTCGACTTCGGTCCATCTGGAGTCGACTTCGCCTGGGGGCGGAGTCGACTTCGACTCTAGCGGAGTCGACTTCGCTTCTGAAGCAGAGTCGACCTGGCGTCCCTGGAGTCGACTTGACTCATCGACTTGACATTTTCCAATTTAATTTTCTTAAGTATCTTTCCTAGTTAAGCTCTATCATCCCCATATCATTCCTAATCTTATAAAATGAATCTTTGGCTAGAGGTTTGGTAAAGATATCAGCAATTTGGTCTTCTGTTTTCACATATTCTAAGCACACATCATGATTTTCAACATGTTCACGAATAAAATGATGTCTCACATCAATATGTTTGGTTCTAGAATGTAATACAGGATTTTTAGTCAAACAAATTGCACTCGTATTATCACATCTAATAGGAATATCAACATAATCAATACCATAATCCTTTAATTGCTGTTTCATCCAAAGTAATTGGGCACAACAACTACCGGCGGCTATGTATTCGGCTTCCGCAGTAGATAGTGCAACACTTGTTTGTTTTCTTGAATGCCATGAAACTAACATATGTCCAAGAAATTGACAAGTTCCACTAGTACTCTTTCTATCTACTTTGTATCCGGCAAAATCTGCATCCGAATAGCCGATTAGATCAAAGGTTGACCCCTTTTGATACCATAGTCCAAGGTTTGTAGTTTTTATCAAATATTTAAAAATTCTTTTTACAGCAAGTAAATGTGATTCTTTGGGACATGCTTGAAATCTAGAGCACATACAAACACTGAATAAGATATCGGGTCTAGAAGCAGTTAAATATAACAAGGATCCAATCATGCTTCTATAGAGCTTTTGATCGATACTTTTACCGTTTTCGTCCGTGTCGATCTTGATTGTAGAGCTCATTGGAGTGTTTGCCCCTTTGCTATTCTGCATTCCGAATTTCTTGAGCATTTCTTTGACATACTTGGACTGGTTCAAAAATATTCCTTCACTTTGTTGCTTGATTTGCAGTCCAAGGAAGAAATTTAATTCTCCCATCATGCTCATTTCGAATTCGCTCTGCATTATCTTAGAAAACTCTTGACAAAGTTTTTCGTCAGTAGCACCAAATATTATGTCATCCACATAAATTTGTACAATCAAAATATTTTTATTTTTGTACTTAATGAACAAAGTAGTGTCTACTTTCCCTCTTTGAAACTCATGATCAATCAAGAAACTATTTAACCTTTCATACCAAGCTCTTGGTGCTTGTTTTAGTCCATATAACGCTTTGGTTAATTTATAAACAAACTTTGATTGATCCTTTTCTTCAAAACCAGGGGGTTGTTCAACGTATACTTCTTCATTCAAGTACCCATTCAAAAATGCGCTTTTTACATCCATTTGAAACAATTTGAAACTCATATGAGAAGCAAATGCTAATAGAATACGTATGGCTTCTAATCTAGCCACGGGTGCATATGATTCTTCAAAATCAATTCCTTCTTCTTGGGAATACCCTTTGGCTACTAATCTGGCCTTGTTTCTAATTACAAGCCCGCTTTCATCTAATTTGTTCCTAAAAACCCATTTGGTACCAATGATAGTGTGATTATTTGGTCTAGGAACTAAGTGCCATACATTGTTCCTTTCGAATTGGTTTAGCTCTTCTTGCATTGCAATCACCCAATTTTCATCATTGAGAGCTTGTTCAATGGTATTTGGTTCAATTTTAGATACAAAGGCATATTCACCATAAACATTTTGTTTTGATCTTCTAGTTTTCACTCCTTCATATACATTTCCAATAACTTGCTCAATTGGATGGGCATTTTTGAACTTTAAATCAGTTGGAGGTTTGTAAGAATCATTACCTTCACTTACCTCTTCCTCCTCTGGATTTTCTGGCTTGAGCTCGAGTTCCTTTGGTTGTTCTTTGCTTTTTGTCTCATCTGCATCACTTAGTTCATCCTCCTTTCTCGGAGTTTGGTCAATTTCATCAAATACAACATGTATGGATTCTTCAACAACTTGGTTTCGTTTATTGAAAACTCTATATGCTTTGCTATTTGATGAATATCCAAGAAATATAGCCTCATCACTTTTAGCATCTAACTTTCCCAAGTTAGTTTTTCCATTATTCAAAACATAACATGTACATCCAAAAGCATGAAAATAAGAAATATTTGGCTTTCTTCCTTTCCATAGTTCATATGGGGTCTTTTTCAAGATTGCTCGAATGGTGACACGGTTCAATACATGACAAGCTGTACTTACAGCTTCACCCCAAAATTTCTTGGATAGATTGCTCTCATTTAGCATAGTTCTAGCCATCTCTTGTATAGTTCTATTTTTCCTTTCTACTACTCCATTTTGTTGTGGAGTTCTTGGTGCAGAAAATGTATGGTGAATTCCTTTTTCATTGCAAAATTCCATGAATCGTTTGTTTTCGAATTCGCCACCATGATCGCTTCTTATGGTCACAATAGTACTTTGTTTTTCATTTTGCACCAAATTTACAAAAGTTGCAAACATAGAGAAGGCTTCATCTTTACTAGCTAAGAGAATTATCCATGTGAATCTTGAAAAATCATCAACTATGACAAATACATATTTCTTTCCACCAATGGTTAGAATGTCGGATGGCCCGTATAGATCCATGTGTAGCAATTCAAGTGGCTTGGTGGTGGAAATTTCCTTTTTGGTAGAGAAAGGCATTTTGGGTTGTTTTGCTAATTGACATGCCTTACAAATCTTGTCCTTGTCATATTTCAATCTTGGTAATCCTTCTACCAAACTCTTTTTCCATAGGGTTTTTATGTTTCCCATGTTTATATGTCCAAGCCTTTTATGCCAAACCCATGGATCATTATCAATGGCTATTAGACATTGACCATTCAATTCATCAAGTGAAACCAAATATACATTTCCATGTCTTTTACCACTAAACATGATATGCTCTCCATCAAATACATTACATATAGATGATTCAAACACAACTTTGTATCCTTTGTCACATAATTGACTAATGCTCATTAAATTGTGTTTGAGTCCTTCAACAAACAAAACATCTTCCATGCATGCATTTGAAATACTACGTATATTTCCTTTACCTTTAATTTTACCTTTTTCATTATTTCCAAAGGCAACCATTCCATCGTTGCAAGGCTTAAGTTTATAAAATAAGCTTCTTTCACCGGTCATGTGCCTTGAGCAACCGCTATCCATGAACCATTCATTATTTGCCTTTGCCTTAAAGCATATCTGAAAAAAATAAGCAAGTAATTCTTATCTCCTTGGTACCCATTTTATGGGTCCATTTGGGTTAGTAATATATATTAATCTTTGTTGCTCTAATTTGGAAAGCCCAAATCTTGTGTTCCTTGGAACCCAAACTAATTTTGCACCATGGTCATATAATTTCTTAAAATTACATTTGTAAGTCTTATGTCCCAATTTATTGCAGAAATTACAAGCCATAGGTAATCTTGGAGTAGGCCTCCAAGTATGCAATGGTTCCATAGTTGGTCTTCTAATCCACTTAAAATTTTTCTTTTGTGGCTTGTATATAGGTGCAGTTTTAGTTTGATATTTCTCAAGTATTTGCACATTTGTTTTGCTACTTTCTCCTTGATCAAATGTATGATATCCAAGACCTCTTTTATGTGTTTGGGAAGTCATATTCAAAAACATTTTGACACTTTCCCCTGGATTAGAGAACTTAGCTAATGATTCATTTAATGATTTGTTCTCCTTTTTCAACAGATCATTCTCATCTTTCAATTTGTCCAATCTTTCTGCAAGTTTACCATTTACAATTATAGTTGCATCACATTGTCTTTTCTTGATTGTAAACTTGCTTCCTAATTTCTTCATTTCTTCATATAAAGAATCATATGCAGTTTGTAGCTCATCTAATTCAGTACATTTGAGGCATTCTTGAAAGGAAGAATAACTTGATTCAGAAAGAGAAAGTTTAGAGCTTACCTCTTCATTGTTTGTGTCTTTTGTTGAGGTAATTTGTTCTCTTTGCTCGATTTGTGCCATGCAGCAAATTCTTGCACATTCTTCCGCCTTTATGTCGTCGGTTGAGGAGCTACTTGTCGTAGATTCTTCATCATTCACGTACATGCCTCTTCCTTTGTATTTCTGGAATCTACTATTGTTCCCTCGATCCTTTCTTTGTTCTTTTGCCTTGTTTTCTTCGGGAGTTGGACATTGGGCTTGCATATGTCCCGAACCGCCGCATCGGTAGCACTTGGTTGATTCTTTCTTCTTCTCTCGGGGAGTTCTTTCTTTGAAGCTTCTGAAATTTTTGCCTTTCCTCACAAATTTTCTGAATCGTTTTGTGAGTAGAGCAATCTCGTCGTCATTTTGAGAAGAAGATGTGTCATCGGTGTCTTGTGCAGCTTTTAAGGCAATTGCTCTTTTGCCCCTGTGTTGATCTTCATTTCTTCTCTTGATTAGCTCATGTGACATGAGAGAGCTAATTAAGTCTTCAAGCTTTAATGTGTTAAGATCCTTGGCCTCTTCTATTGCAGTGATTTTTGGGGTCCAAGATTCGGGTAGAGCTCTTAAGATCTTCATGACCTGCTCAGATTCAGATATTGCTTTTCCAAGACCTTTTAAAGCATTAGTAATCTTAGAGAATCTAGCAAACATTTCAGAAATATTTTCTGTTTCTAGCATTCTAAAGTTCTCTAGTTCTCCAATCAAAATATTCCTTCTCGTCCCTTGGACTTGAGAAGTTCCTTCGTAGATAGAGGTTAGTGTATCCCATATCTCTTTGGCAGTTAAGCAAGAGGATACTCTATCATACTCGGAAGCAGTGAGAGCACAAAATAAGGAGTTCATAGCTTTGGCATTGCTCTTCACTATTCTTACTTCCTCATCGGTCCATTTGGAAGCTCGTTCATCGGTAGGCAATATTACTCCATCTTGGATAGCAATCCAAGAGTCCATATCGGTAGCCATGATGAGTTGCTTCATACGAAGCTTCCAATATCCAAAATTGTTCCCATCAAACAATGGTGGCCTTGTAAAGGATTGGCCTTCAGCAAATGCGGGAACGGAAGTAGATTGGGATGCCATTTCAATAAGATCTCTTTGGTAAACTCAAAGACCTGCTCTGATACCACTTGTTGGTCCCGAGTTAATGGCAAAAACCCAAGAGGGGAGGGGTGAATTGGGTATTTAAAAATTTATGACTTAAACAGAAACTTAACCCCGGATTAATCCAGTGCCCTTAATGAAGAATCGTAATGGAAGGCAATATAATGTAAAGAGCAGATAAATAAACCAAACACGCAAGGTTTTTATAGTGGTTCGGGCAACCTCCCTACTCCACTCTTCCAAGCTCACACTTCTTGTGACTTGGGTTCCACTATTGTATTCTCTCAATACAATTAGAGCCACCGCTCTCTTCTAGATTCCAGCTCTAGGTGGCATTAACAAAACACTGCACAAGTAGGTGATGAGTCACACTCCAATCACACACTACTTAGCATATACTTGATCCTAGTTCCTCAAACTAGATCAAGTTCAACACATATAACAGAAAGAATAAGAAAACTACACTTTACAGATGTGTAGCAGCAATTCGGCGCAGAGAAGAACTTGAAGAGTTGGCTTTGAAGATTCTGAAATGACGCTCTTGCAGTTTGAAGTAGAGTTCTTCTACTTTGAGTGGCTTGATCTCTTTTTAGCTCTTGAATGTAGTAGTTAGGCACACTTAATGATTCTCCGCTTCTTCCTTCGTCCAACTTGAATGCTATTTATAACTTTGGAGGGAATCCGAACGTTAGAGGGTAGGTGGCGCGCATTTAATGCGCCAACGTTCAAATAAATTCCGACCGTTGTGACCCAAGTCGCATGTGGAGTCGACTTGGCCTGCGACTTGGCTTCCAAGTCGCACCTGGAGTCGACCTCGTGTGCGACTCCAGTTCTTCAGAGTTCCAAGTCCGAGTCTGGGTCAACTTGGCCTTCAGTCTTCAACTCAAGTCGATCCTGGAGTCGACTTGGGTTGCGACTTGGCTTGGTCTTTTGCAAAAACACCTTGATCCTCTTGAACTGCTTTTTACTTTATAAAATTGGTCTTCATGACTTGGGTATTACTTCATTTGGAATGAGCTTGAAACTTATCTTTGGACTTGATAGACTTGATTTGATCTTTGAATATGAATCTCAACTTTTGATCTTCAAGAAACTTTAAGAATAGTCTTTGAAGTTCATTTGTATGTGAGACACTTTGAATGGATGTCTTGGATATGCTTGAATCTTCATCTTGAACTTCAAAACTTCTCAAGTCGAAGTTGGAGTCGACCTTGCCTGCGACTTCGCCTAAGTCGCACATGGAGTCGACTTCGTTTGCGACTTCGTTATGCTCGTTTCCAGTTTTCAACTCTGGATACCCCAAGTCGATTCTGGAGTCGACTTCGTCTGCGACTTGACTTCCCAAGTCGCAAGTGGAGTCGACTTGACCTGCGACTTCACTTGCTCGTTTTCACTTTTCAATTCTGGATACTCCCTTCGATGCTGGAATCGACTCCGTCTGCGACTTGACTTCCCAAGTCGCAAGTGGAGTCGACTTGATCTGCGACTTCACCTGTTGCTTTTTGGGATTCATTCTCAAGTCGATATTTGAGTCGACTTTGGGATCGACTTCGCCCAAGTCGAAGTCCAAGTCGACTTGGAGATCGACTTGACTTCTTTGCTTTCCTTAAACATTTGTCAAACATGTTAGTACTCTTTATATACTCAAATAAGTTCTTGTTAATCATCAAAACTCAGGCTTTGGTCAATTTAGATTATTTTGAACATTGTTTCCAACAGAGGCTTCTCATTAAAGCCTTCATTTTTCAAAACTTGTGGCTTTTCATTAAAGTCATCATTTTCAAAACTTGTGCTTGCCCATTCGTAAGAAATCCACAAAACATCAACATAAACATATTCAACCATTTCAACACATAAGAGGAAATCAACATTTTGGAAAGTTTGCATACTTATCTGAGATAGTCTTAATCCCTTTCTTCCATTCTTTTCCTTGCCTTTGCCTAGATAAATGAAAATGACATTTCATTTGTATGCTTCAATTTCAAACGCTTGCATCCCTTAGGGTTTTCCAACCTACATGAATCCATTTGAATTCGTATTAAACTAGCTTAACCCACTTGTCTTTCAAGTCAGGTGTTCATACATAACAACATAACGTGTCCATCGCAACATTCATTCATTCCATTTTTAATACCCTTATGTAGGGTAAACTTTCAAAAATATAATAATCATTCATTAAATCATCATATGGAGATTACTCCCCATTTATTATTTTTCATATATTCAAAGTCCATAAAATAATTGCAATTTACTACCCCCTAAACATAGCACAACACAAGTGCTAGACTCACTTGCATGGGGGTCGGCGCCACAGCACCCCTTGGCTGCACCTAGGCGGCAAGTCTCTGGCCACCTTTGGATGTCCACATCATGTATCCCATCAAAATCAGATTTTGGAATTTTTCTTCTATCCCATGTGCCCTAAATTTAGGGTCTCCATGTATTATTTGATTTGGTCCATTTACAAATTCCATCTCAAAAGAGTGGAATTCTCATCGTATAGTTAACCTTAGGTTTAGCCCTTCCTAAGGTTCTTAAATCTTTCCCAAATCGACATATATAAATCATAGATTCATTAATCATAATCCAAACATATAGCATGCTTAAAACAGCAACATATTTGGTAATTTTCCAAAAATTCCAGCTAGGTATATATATGGAACCCAACCCTAACATCATATATAGCTTCTTTGAACCCTTGAATTGAATCCTTTCATTCATTCATCATTTAATACCCTAACTAAGGGCTTCTTGAATCCTCATTTAGGGTTCATAATGGATCAAATTTATGACCCATGAATGAAGCTAAAAAACTTAGAATTTAATGAATCAAAATTGATTCAATACTTACTTGAAGTTGTCTTCTCTTTCCAACTTATGAAGCTTGGAGTTCTTCTCTTTCTTCCCTTCTTTTCCTCCTCTTTTCTTCTCTTTTTCCTTCTTTTTCCTCCTTGCTTAGGCGTCCCATATAGCTGCCCCTTTCTTTTCTTCTTCTTTTCTTTTTTTCCCTCTATTTATGCCCAAAAGTGGATGTTCAAGTTGTCCACCAAGGTGCATCCAAGGGCTGACCACTTTGAGAAGTTTTCTTCTCACCTTGATGCCCTTCTAAAAATGTCCAAGGGCTCCCCCTTAACCCCCTTTATATAGGGCTAGAATTTACCCTTGGTTTGCACCCATTTTAACCATGTTAGAGGCATTAAATTGGCCTTGGTTTAGTGTCACAATATGGACCGTCCAAGTGTCCCTTCCCCTTGTTTTTTGGCTATTCGATTTGAGCCATACATGTGCCCACTTTTCATCTATATGATCATCATCATTATCCATGCATTTTTTGCATTTTTTTAAAATTAAAAATCCACCCATTTCACCCTACGTTGACATGTGTCCAATTGAATTAAATTTATCAACTTTAGCATTAATTGCATTGATTCCAAATGGATCCTACAATGACATGTCTCCCACTTGCTTTTCAAAAGTCAACTCTTCATTAATTTGGTTGACTTTAAATCTTGCTCAACGAATCCCATTTCGACACGTGTCACTTGTCACTTTCGGTTCATTAATGGCATGTCACTTTTCATGAACAAAAGTCAACCTCTTTCATCTTTTTGTGATTAAGCAATTTTCTATGCTAATTAGCTTAATCAAACTCATCCATAAGATTCGCCATATTGTTTTAACCGTTCATGACGAATTTCATCCCAAAACGACCTTTCTATCATAATTTATGACTATTTGAGTTTAACTCTTGGATTTGGATGAAAATAAATAATTTTTATCCTAATCTCATCATATCTTCCATAATCCATTCCATTCATAAGGTTGTGCATATCATCATGTGCTTACCTTTCAAATTTCACCTCATTCCGCCTTGTAGGCGTCAAGTTATGAATTTTCTAGCATTTATCACCTCAAATCTCATAGTTATCATCATAATCTCCATTAATTAAATCATAATATATAAGGTAATTATTCTTAATATATTCACATTCGCTAATCCTCATTAGGCCTCTTTGAACACATTAACTCATATTGGGCTAAGGTGATTAACTTAACCACCTTACTAAGTCATTAGCCTTAATCTCATATCTCCATTTGAATCATATAATTAACATTAAGCACATGCCTAGATTGCATGTATGGTTCATGTTTATTCTGGGTATGTGGCGCCCCCAACCCGAAACGTCACATCCTAACCCTTACTCCAAGATCTTATCGATTGATAAATGTGAATCAAGATTGTTGCCTTGATCACGTGGCAGGTTCTTAATTGGATCTCGTCCAAAAAAAAAAAATTCATTCCTTTTATCCATCATCATATCATGTCTTTGTATTTCACACCATTCATCTTACAAGCGGAAATACACTTGTAATCAATTGCACATATCAAGTGCGCATTTCATTCATAACATCTCAACTTGCTCATCTACATTAAAGGTCCTTTTGACCTAATCATGATATTTTCATTTCATACATGCATCCAACCCTTAGTTCACATAGAACTTAAAACCTAAATAAATTCACATATATCAGCTTAAAACATTAAGGCAAATCATCTTATACATCTTGGCTAATTATTTTAGCCCACATTTGCATATCATCTCTTACCTTTCCTTAGATGCTCAAGTCCACGACCTCTTGAGCTTCTTGGTACCTATCTAAGGTTTGAGAAAATAAATGTGAGTGATAACTCAGTAAGCAAGTATTTTGGGGCAAGACTTTCCTTTAAAATATTTTCATAAATATCTTGAACACCTTTTTACATGAGGACATTTGTATGTCCTAAAACATTGTCATATAATCCTTTGTTCATGAGGACAATTCTATGTCCTAGAATATTTTCATAAACATCCCTTCTTAAAAACCATTTACAAGCCACGTCTAGGCTTGTTAAGGTAAAACATGTGTTTTACCCTCTTTAAGTAATTTTCTTTGGTCTTGGTGAACATTTTTAATGTTCCAAGACATTTACATAAAACCTTCTTTTGCCAATAGATATTTTTACATCCAAAACATTTTTCATCGTAAATTCCTTTAGTTAGGGGACATTTAATGTCCCAAAACATCTTTGACATAAACTTTCTTTGGCAATGGATATTTATATGTCCTAAAATATTTTTCCACATAAATCCTTTTGGAAACGGACATTCATATGTCTTAAAATATTTTTCCACATAAATCCTTTTGGAAACGGACATTCATATATCCTAAAATATTTTTCACATAAACTCTTTAGCAAAGGACATTCTCATGTCCAAAAATACTTTTCATTTAAGTACTTTGGCAATGGACATTCTCATGTCCATAAACACTTTTCACATAAATCCTTTTCATAATCCCAATCTTGGGGCTTGTTTATAGCAAACAAGACATAAAACTTATTTCGTAATCCCTATTTTAGGGCTTGTTATAGCAGCAAGACAAAAATGTATAATTCCACTTTCATGAAAGCATTTGCATAAAAATATTTCATCTTATCCTTGGTATTTACACCTTTTGTGTAAAACACCTTAAGCTCTGTGGCTCATAAAATCTCATGTAGGATAACTTTTCGTAGAGTGGGCCCTGGTCCATCCTGTCATCCCTTAACGACTTAGCCATATGTAGAGTGGGCACCAGTCCATCTTCGACTGTGCTCTACAAATGACCTATTCATTGTATTGGTGCACCATACATCATCATCATAAATATTCATATGCTAGCATAATCTCATAAAACATCACAGACCGTGGTCTGTGTGGTTTAAAGTATCACAGACCGCAGTCTGTATCCTTTTAAACCATCTTGAAAAACTTCATAGACTGTAGTCTGTGTCTTTTTAAATTATTTTGAAAAAAAGAACATTACGGACCGCAGTCCGTGTCAACTTGTAAAGTGAGCGCACCCACTTTAACAAATTATCATTTGAAATTTAGTTTTAGAATGACCTCCCTTAAATTCTTTTAAAAATATTTTGAGTAAAACATTTTAATAAAGCGTTTGAAATGGTTGAGAAAATAATAGATCTGAAAATCCTTATGATAAAGAAACTTCAAAACTTTTTTATTTTCAATAATAAACCACGTATTTTCCTAGCATTTTCTTAGATTCCATTTCGGAGCCTTTTGCCCACAAAGGTTATGCAATTGTATCATCCCCTTCTTAACCACCCTGATATCAAATCCTTGTCCACATATCCATCTTGCCATTTTTACATAAAGAGAGGCTTGCATAGCCTTTTGCATGTCATTTTAGCAACCCGAAATCAAACCATTTTATGAAATCAACTTATCGGGTTGGTCATCCTTAAACCTCTTTTCAACAACATCCATATAAATATTTTTGAATTCGGATGAAGGGTAAACGTGAATAGTAAACGTGGGATTAAGAAATATATTAAGTTAATTACTTTGGATTAACTTAATCATAAAAGACAAAAAAGGAAGATTCCCACTAAAATACAAAAGAGGAATAGTGATGCTTTTTGAATTTTTTAATGATTTTCGGATTTAAGGGTGATTTTGAAGAAGAAATGAAGAAAAATTCACGATTTGCAATCCGGACATCGGATTGAGGTGAAAATTTTTATGGATGGTCAAAATCTTATGATGAACATGATGAGTGATCCAAGATCTATCAAAAATCATGGATTAAGGGTCAAGATTTAACATCATTGAGGATCAAAAAGCAAATTTACTTTTTCATTAAATTAGCTTAGACTTTTAGTTAAATTTAATTGATTAAATAATAAAAATTAAATGCACAAATGCTAAGGAGGGCAGGGGCATGCGCAAGGGGGTGGAAAATGGAGCCAAAAATCAATGGCTCATATTTAATCTCATCAAGAATCAACGGTTGAGATTTAATTAGCTTAAAAATATGATTTTTATAAATCAAAAAATTATTAATTAAATAGGCTATCTAGGGTGGCGTGAAAAATAGCTAGGGGCTGCACATTGCTCAAGACAAATCATGAAAATTGGAAAAAAATATTTAGAATTAAGTACCTCAAGCAAGGGGGGTAAATTATAATTTTATGAAAAATGCAAAACTATAAATAGGGGATGCTATGAGCGACCAAGGCACTCCAAGCTTGAAAAATTCAAGCTTTCCCACCCCAAATTCGTTCCAAGCCTTGAGAGAGAGAAGGAGAGAAGGAGAGAGAGAGAGAAAGAGCCAAGTAGAAAGAGAATTCTCCACTTAAGGTATGGGAATTCTACCCAAATTTATTTCGAGTGTTAATTAGGGTAAATCCATGCTTAGCTAATGCCTAAGCATGAGAAAATAAGTATATTTATAATGCCCAAATGGAATTATGTCTAAACATCAAAAATTTGGAGCGAAGATAGAACATTCGGGAAAATCATGTATAAAAATGTGTAAATAATGCTCCAATATTGCTAAACGATGATTTGGGATGACTGTTTATGATAGTTATGATGTTGCAATGATGATATATTAATCTCATAATTTTTGGATTTAAGGATTATGCTTAAGTGAAATTATGTTGATTTTTAGTATATGGAGAAAATGATTTATTGAGCCAAGTTAATGATGATGAATTCAAAATTCATGAATTTTTTCATGATATACTAACTAAGATCTATGTCATGGTATTTTTTATTGTTGGAAAAAATGTTAATTTTTAAACCCATGAACAGTAACCAACACGCTGTGAACAGTAACCTGCTACAGTAATCATGAACAGTACTATGAACAGTGAACAGCGTGATTTTGGAAAAAATTAAGATTTATTTTTATAAGGATGTATGGATTTAATTTTTAAGGATTTATAGATAAAAATTCATATAAGGAGGTAATGACCAAGTATTTATAAATGGATAACCTCTATAAAAATAAGGTAATATGTGATCATAAAGCATGCATAGAAAGCAATCTAAGACATGGAATAGATGGATAAAATATCCAATTTTCTTGTATAGGAAGAGGAAAGGAGAAGGTTGAGGATACGGACTGAGAAGGTAAGCAAGCAAACCCTTTTGAAAATATGTTTTATTCTCAAGTATTTATGAAATGTGTTTAAGGGTGGTCATTCTTATAATGTTTTGAAATGATGAATGTTTATGAGTTTTTGTGGAAAGTCATGTCGGCATATTGATATCATGTGATGTTCATAGACATGTGCACATGTATGATGCATAATGAAGAGACTTTAGTGGAGGTAGAAAGCGGATCAGAGGGTCCCCATTCACTATTGCCGAGTCGTATGGGCTATGTGCCGGCGGCGTCCTCCCAAGAGGTGGAGGCAAAGGAATGTTATGTGTGAATGAATGCATTGCATTTTCATACATGGATTGAAAAGGAAAGCATGGATTTGAAATGATGTTTTAAAGGGATGGTGCAAATAATTCTCTACATGAGAATGACAAGTTACCTGGTGTAAGAGGTATATAATGACGGGAAAATCAAAAGTCATGCATGTAGGAGACCAGGTAGGCTAATCAGGGTAAAGGACGCGAGGTCCATTTGACGAGGCCAAGTCGGAGAAGCCGGCGTAATGGACCATGCTATGTGAGATGTTTCCCAGGCTAGCATACTTACACACAAAGGTTTATGTCAGGAATGAAAATGAAGCATTTGCACATCCAATGTTTATGAAATGATTTTTATGAAAAGATTTTTGTGCATTTGATAGTTGATCGCTTGGTAAGTGTCTTCTATCGAATGGAGAGGAATGCATTTAAATGAAAGAAAAATGCTTTCTTATTGAGTTTCGACTCATGTTTTGTTTTCCCAACCTCAGACAGGTGTAGGGAAAGCCAAGAGATGAAGGACATATGTTGCTAAAGGAAAAGAGAAATCTACAAAGGTTAGTAGATTTTTGTATGAATAGATGTCCTAATGAGATATGATGAAAAAAACATAGGTTGTATGAAATTATGAATAATATAAGAAGTTGATGATTTATGATGATATGGATAAGTCCATTATGAATGATGATGAGTATATGTTTATGTGATGAAAGAAAAAAAAAATTTGGACGAGATCCAATTAAGAACCCGCCGTGTGATCAGGGCAACAATCCTGATTCACTTTTACTAATCGATAGATCTTTGAGTGAGGACTATGTGAGCGCCTCGGTTCGGGGCACCACAAATGGTCACATATATATATATATGACTTACTCATAAGTCTTTTGATAACCACATAAATATGTAATTTAAGTTAGTGGTTAATTTTCTTTATTCCATTCATATATCTCAATACCATAGGCATATATATGTCATAGGGTTTTCATCTTGCATTTAATCTTTTTTTAATCATTCAAAACACTTGGGTAACCCTCACTTAAGGCTTAAACAATCAAGTTCAAGCAAAGTTTCTCAACTTCATATTTCTTCAGTTATATGTAAAACTCATATGATTTGGGTAAACTTTTATACACATCATAATATTTTATTAAATCATCATATTGAGGTTCATTACCTCCAATTTGTCATTTTTCACATATTTTTCATATTTCATACATCGGTGCTCATTTTAGGCACATATTTGACGTCATAGGCTTCATATATTAATCTCAAAATTTGAGATTATACTTAATCATCAAATCAGCAACATAATCATGCATTTTACCATTATTTCATGCATTTTTTCATTTTAGGAATTCACATAAGTTATTCATCACTTGTTCATACATATCCTTCCATATACACTCATCTTATATCACATAACTTATGTGTTTCTTAAACTTTTTCAAAACAACAACTTGTATCCCAATTCATCATGATTAAACCCATTAATTAACACACAATTTAGGGTTTATTTCTATAATTTTAATCCATTCATCATTGGGTTCCAAAACAGCAACGTTAGGACCCGTTTTTCATCCTTTCAATGCCTCTTTTAATACTTAAATTAAAAAATATTTTTAATCTATAAAGTCCAGAAATTAATCATGCTTTTCTTAACCCAAGTTTAGGGTAATATCACATATTTAAAATCCATACATTGGTTGCTTCCAAAACAGCAACTTCTACACATGTTTTGGATAACTTTTGCACCCCTCTTTGGACACGTCTTTGCATACCCTTAAAAAATCAAATTTAGGGCATAGCTTCTAAACTTATTTTGATCGTCCAAAATAACCTAATCCTAGAGTATTTTACCCTCTAATTCATCAATGATTTAATTATTTACAAAACAGCAACATGATATACATGTAGGGTACCTGTTTTAGCCTCATTTGGACGTTCCTATGCATGTGCCCCAAAAATCAGATTTAGGGCTTTCTCTTCCACCCCATGTAGGACATCCAAAGAGTCATTAATTTAGGGTACTTTACCCTACAATTCACCAATAAATCATTTAGATAAATCCTTGCATCATATTTAACATGAAAAGTGGAAAATCGGGTCAAATATAAAACCCTAAGTTCCATCCTTTCTAAAATCTTTAGCTTATGCCCAAATCAACATATATAATCCATAAGAACATGATTCATGTCCTAATCATGGTCCTTAAGAAAAACAGCAATTTATCTTAGGGATTTAAGAAAATTCAAGATAGCCTCATCCCATAATCAACCCTAGTTTTCATTTTCTCCCTCTTGAACCCTTGATTTCATACATATCATTCAATCCTCATTCAATACCCTAATCAAGGGCATCACGAATCATCCTTCAAGGGTTCATTATGAATCAAATTCATTACCCATGAAAAACTTAGGATTAAAGAACCCAAAACATGAAGTATACTTACTTGAATCGAATCAAACTTGAATTCAAATTTTCCTAGCCTTTTCCTTCTCTTTTTCCCTTCCTTTTCTTTCTGTTTTGGAACGCCCCAGCTGCTGCCCACTTTGGAGAATTCTTTTCTCCTTGAAATTTTCTCTCTCTAACCTCTTGGAACGTCCCCACAGAAGCCCCTTTTATGCCCTTCATTTTACAGATTTTTGGGCCCACCTTGCCACATCATTTTGAGGGTAATTAACGAGCATCTTATCCCTTGATGATATGGCCCATTCAAGTCCAAGTAAAATGGCTAATTATCTTATTTAGGAATTTCCAAATCTTAGCTCATAAGTGAGCTACTTAGGCTCTCTCCCTTGGACGTCCACATGGCAACCCCTTATGGCTTTCTTAGCCACCAATCCATCTTCAATTTATGAGCATTTACATGCCCCCTTTCATATTGATTTCCTAGGTTTTGACTTTAGGTTAAAAAAATAAAAAAATCCAATTACATGGCCCCTTGGACATCCACTCCTTGTGCCACCTTTCAAGCCTCCATGAGGCGAGCTATTAGCCACTTAATTCAAGCATAAATGCATGGGATTTATCATGGATTTTGTGATTTAGAATAATTCACAAAATCAAGCTCAAAAATCCCTTGGTTGACACCTCATATAGGGCATTAATTCAAGCCATTACGCCACTTGCTTTTTCATAAATACTTATTGGAAAAGTCAAAGTCACTTGTCCTTTTTGTGATTAAGAATGTCTTCATAATAATTGGCTTAATCCAACCCTTCCATAATATTCACCATAAAGTTTTATCCGTTCATCTCATGTTTCGTCTCAAAACGACTTTTCTATCTTAAGTTATGATTGTTTGAAATTAACTTTTGGATTTGGGATGGAAATAAATAATTATCATCCTAATCCTATCAAATTTTTCTTAATCCAATCCATCCATAAGATTTGGCATAAAATCATGTGCTTACCTTTCAAATTTCATCTCAATCCGCCGTATAGGCGTTAAGTTATGAATTTTATAGCATTTTTCAACTTAATTCCATATTTATCATTCTAATTTCCATTAATCAAATCATAGATTATTCATGATACATTAACATTTTTCAATCCTTATGAAGCCGCTTTAGTCATACTGACTCTCATTGGGCTACGGCGATTAATCTTAATCACCATTCTAAATCATAACCCTAATTGCAAAATATCTTTAAATCATAAAATCATCCAAACATACATGAATCATAATTACAGATCAAATGCACCTATATGAGCCCTACTTGGGTTTGGGTATTACAGGGAATCACATTAGGCAAGCATTAAATCATAAGAATTAAATATACAATAATATCCATCATAAATAAATCAATACCACGTACTATGCTATATTGTATACATGCTACATCCTAAACCTAGATTTAGGGCTTAGATGAGCATGTTTAAGTTTAAAATAAAATTTAAATTTAAATCCATCTTAAACAAGATAATTAAAAATAAAAAGGAAAGAAGAAAGAAAAACTTATTGGTTGGAAGCCCCAATGGTGTGTTGCCTGCTCCAAGTAACTCGTCGCCTTACCTCTTGCCTTATGCTCTTTATCTCCTCTCCACCCTTGCTCTCTCTCTAAAATTCTCTGCTCTAAATTCTCCTCCTTTTTTCTTCAGCCACAACCCCTATTTATAAGTATGGTTCAAGCATAGACAGCCTGCTCCATTGCTGCATATTTTAGCGTGCATGCATTAGGATCATTTATGTATCCTAATTGCGTATGGGCTTTGATTTGCATGGATTAATCTATGCGGATTGCTGTGTGGAATTAGACGGCTGAAAATTCTGTGTTGCTAAATGATGTTACTTTCATGGGTGGCTACAAGGATTGACAATTTATGACACCTCGTTGCCTAAACATCCCCCAATGGATAGTCAATGGGTGCCACATGACTTAAGAAAAATCCGGCAGCATTTCCCCATAATTATAAGGGAGTGGTATGGTACAAATGACTTATTATATATGAAGATCATAATTTCATTTCAAAATATAAACTTTTAGCCCTACATTCACACAGTCACATGCCCATACTATAAAGACATCCATTCGGAAAGAAAGTTATCATAACTCATCATTACATCACAAATAAACCAAAAGATCACGTAGATGTGTCCACATAGATTATAATCAAGTTTAAAGTAACCACATATAATATGTTTGTCACAATTGGATCTAAATGTCTACATATGTCAGCATAAAAAGAATTCCAAAATAACTAAGAATATAAATGCTAATCTAAATGTCTCTAGGGTTAGGTCCTCCTCCGGTTCGGTCCCATCTCAAGGCTCCTCACCTAGCCTATAATCTAAAGGAAAAATAATAAACCACGTGAGTCTAAACAGACTTAATAAGTAGAAAGAAATAAAACTCTAGATACGCATGCCATGATAGTATAAAAAATGAATCTTAAATGATCATACAAGACATATGGTCCAACACCCACACCTAAGATTGTATACATATAATTACATATAAACCAAAGATGATAAACAGTCATCTCCTCATGTCAACCAATGGCCATGAACGACCCTCTCCTCATGTCAACCAAGGGCCATGAACAACCTTTTACAATCACCTATCTCAGATAGCACATCATCCATAATACACAAGAACAAATGTCACAAACCATGTGTGAAACCCCACCTATATGAGAACCTAATAAACGTAGTTCAAAGCTTGTATTAAGATGAAATTAAAGAAAATTAATTTTAACAAGGTGATTAAATTAATTTTCCAAGGTTATTAGGATAATTATGCACACCGAAGGATGGAAAAATGTTTATGTGGAAATTTGCAATTAACGCTAATTATCATTTTAATTTTGATTTAACATTTGATATGTTTATATATTATGACTTACAAAGTAGAATGACTTGAAAATGTAAGAGATAGACAAAGATGGTATGATACTTTAATCTATGAAAGCTTACGGGTATACATTACGCATATAAATATAATTCATGAAAAATTTAATGGGATTTTGAATGATTTTATTATTTTGAAGATTTATTACAATTAGGCCAATAATTATAAATGACGATTGAATTAATCGTTATAGGCCAATATGGGTCAATAGAATTAAAATGGTTTAATGATAATTGGAAAACATAAATATAACATGAATAATCTTTTTAATTTTTCATAATTTTATTTATGAAAATTAGGATGATAATTAATGAGTTAAGTTAAAAAAAACGCTAGAAAATTCATAACTTAATGCCTATAAGGCCAATTGAGATGAAATTTGAAAGACTAGAGTATAAATATGGGTTTAATCATATGGATGAATTGGATCATAAAAATTATGAAGGAAAATGGATTCATTGACTAAGATTTTATGATATTTTATGAATTAAATTATTTGGCTAATATCTTAGCATCTTCTCATGTTTTTGAGATGAGATTTTTATACGACTAAGCTAAGGTGCATATGTGACACATGGTGGGAACACCCATGGTGATAAGCATTATATTTTAATTTTTTAATGATAAATATATAATTAAATTACCTATGCAATTAGGGTAAATAAATGGCCATAAATTAAAATGAAATTCTATGGCATAAAATGCCATAATATAAGGCTAAATTAACGTGCATATAGTGGACAGTCATGTGCATAAATTTTAAGAAATTATTATTAAATGAAAAATATAAAAATCTACATGGAAAATGCACCTAGATAGGGACGTCCACAGCAATGTAATAAATGGGTAGCTGGTTTCAACGTGGAAAATGGGCAGCAGCCAATTAATGCAAAGGATAGTATGTATGGACGTCCATTAATTTCAGCAGCTATTAAATAATTATATAAAAATATTATTCCAGCAAAATAGGGTGGAAATTAGGGCAGCTAGGTAGGCCATAGGGGTATGGAAAACTTGGGCAGCAAGAAATAAAATTAACGGTTCAGATTTGATGATGAAATGAGTGAGATGGACGGTCCATGTAATGCCAACACGTTAAATGGAGTATATGCAGAAAATGCATTGTTCAATGGCTGGGAGAAAGGGGCAGAATCCGGTTTCCTTATAAATATATGCAGCAATGGAATGAATGTATTCACGTGATGGGAGATGGGAGGAAAAATGGCAGAGGCATGAAGGTGGCATGAATGGTCCAATACTCCAGGTATGCTGCTGAAATTTTATTTTTCATCCCCCACCTAAGTTACGGGCAGCAATATGATATGGAAAAAAATAAATTTTTCATATTGATTTTCCTGCCCATTTCACGTTCAACATAGATGATATAAAAAATTTTATTTTTATCATCTATTCCCTACCCAAAATCACGTCCAGAAGCATGATACGGAAAAAAAAATTATATTAATTATTCCTGCCCAGATTTACGTTCAGCAGCATGATATATATATATATATATATATATATATATATATATAAAATGTTTAATTATTTCTTGCCCAAATTTACGTCCAACAGATGTGTGTTATTAAAATTTTTATGCCATTTAATTTCTGCTTGAAATCACGTCCAGCAGATATGTGGTATTAAATTTTTATGTGTCATTTAATTCATGCCCAAATTCACGTCCAGCAGGTTACAATAAATTTTTTATGTCTTGCCCAATTAACGTTCAACAGTATATGGAGGAGGAAAAATATATATAATAATTATGCTATTATAATTACCGTCCAACCTGCATAAGAGAAAATGTGAATTTTTGTTTTAATGGGAACGTCCAAATATGCATATGAAGAAAATAGATTTTTGCAAATTAATGGGACGTGAAATCTGGATGAAAGGAAGGAAATTCTGTGTATTTTAATTTAATTCAAAATTTGTTATATGATGAATTACAAGCATTAGGGGTTAATGAATTAAAAATATGTCATATATGGGTGTACCTTCAAGTGGATGCCTGGATTATGTATAAATTTAAATTTCTGCTTTATAATTAAGTTTCATAAATTTTATGTTAATTTAGGGTATTATGAATCATAAACAAGCCCTACAAATGGTTATAAGAATGGTTAATGGATAGCACCTCATGTATGTATAGTTAAGTTGCAAATTTCATAAATGAAATATTGGAAATATGAGAGCATATGGGGCTGTTTTGAAAAAAAAAAAAAAAGAAGAAGAATAAGTTTCAGAAATTTTGAGGGAATTTAGCATGCTATAGATCCTATATAACTTAAGTTAATTTTAGAATTGTTGGTTGATAACTCTTGTATATGTATATGCAAAGAAATAAAAGGGTAGGAATAATATATTTAGCAAATATGTATGTACATGTGGATAAATTGAAAAAGATTAGCTTTTGAAAATTTAAGGTGAACTTGGCTTGTTAAAGATTGTAAACAAGCTATTTGAATGAGTTCATAAGCTTAGAACCTTAAACGCGGAGATTAAATGAAGAGATAAATAATCACTAAATTATATATGTATGTGGTTGTTAAAAAGATTGAATGTAAATTCAAAAAGTTGAATATAAGCAAGTCTTTTGAAAATTTAAGTGAATAAATACCTTAGACGTGGGTATTTAATAAAATAGATGAGCAATTGCTATACCTATATAAGTGGGTATGTAATATGTCACTATTGAGGAAAGTGAATATTAAGGGTTATTTGAAAAGGATATATATAGTTAAATAAGAAATGTGGAAAATCATTCCAAATAAAGTTTTGATAGAAAATTATCATGCTATGAGATATGAAAGGATATCTTGAGTAATTTCAAGAAATTCCTACGTAAGATATAAGCATAGAAAGAAAGAAACAACCTATGTATTAAATTTGTATGGGTATGTGGTTATAGGGAAATACAAGTGCTAATGCCAGGGAAAGAATGATTTAAAGTTAGCACGTTACGGATCATATGGGATTAAACCCATGCGACACGTATATGTGAATTGAAGGAGAAAGCGAGGGATGGAAAGCACAAAGGATCGACTCAGGTAAGCAAGCAACCTTTTGAAAATATGGATTTCATTTGGGAAAGTTGAAATGATTACAAATGTTTTATAATAATGCTTTACATAGCATTTTCACATGCTATTTTGTTATTAAATGTTGAAATGATTTGAACATGTAATATTAAGATGTTTTAGGGTTGCTTACAGGGTAAGTGAGCCAATCTTCATGAATATTGATTTTGTTTCAAATACATGTATTGATGATTTTAAGTTTTGCTTACAGAGTAAGTGAATTCCATTCTTGAAAATATGACTTTAATGTAAAGCTTTAGCATTGCTTCATTTTAAGCATGCCCAAGTTTTGACAGTATGACTTTACTCTGTATTAATGATATGTTTGAAGATGATTTTTGGTTAAGTAAATTCCTAGAAATGCTATTTCAAAGGCATTTAAGATTAAAGAATTTTCAATTTTTTTCTAAGATGATATTAGAAACAGACATTAGGAATTTTATTCCTAAAGGGTTTTGAGAAAATTTATACGATTTTTCATATAATGATATTTGTAAATAAATAGGGTATTTGAAATGACTTATAAATGTTTTAAAATAATTTGTATAGATGTTTTGAAATAAACTTTCAAAATACTTTCAATCTCTTTATAGATTGAATTACTTTGGAAAAATGTTTTGTACTCATGTGTTTCTTTCTAAAAGAGTTTTAAGAATGACCCACTCAATACTTAGTATTATAAAAAGATTTGATGACTATTTTGAAATTTAAAAAGATAGTGTAAACACTTCTCTCCACCAACATGGTAAAGATGGTATGTGGACAAGGCATATAATGCCAATAAAATAGAAGCAGATGTGTTTGCCTATCCTTTGTTCATAAAAAGCCCAAAAAAAGGAATGAAAATATTTATAAAATGAATCTTAAACAGTTTATCAACAAACAAGAAATATTTTTGAAAATAACATTTTCTCAAGTATTATAAATATTTTGTAAAATTGATTTATTAACGTGTTTTTAAAATTCTTTAAGAGTTGTCATTCTTGTATTATTATTTGAAAACAGTTTATGAAAATGTTTTATTTTGAAAAAAAATAATAATAATTATGTCCAATTCTCTATTTGAGATGAACTCAGTCTGAGGACTGTAATGGATTTATGATAATAAGCGTTATTTGGAAAAAATCACATGGTTTTAAGATTGTGTTGATTTTATGAAATCATGATAGCGTAACGATGCGAATATAAACGAGTGTGCACAGGAACTACGTACTAGGCCCATGATGGAGGCGGTTGCAGACTGAGACGGTTGCATACCGAGGCCAACCTATACCTGTGGCCAAGTCGCTAAGGGAAGGCAGGAGGCCGGCGGCGCCCTCCCTGAAATGGGAGCAGGAACATGGACAACCGACTAGCTAGCAGTGTAGTCACATAAAAGGTTTCTTTCCTATGGAAGGATGATCACTTGGTAAGTGTCACCTAATAGAGGGTTAGAAACGTATATGCATATCATTTGTTTTAAAAACCCTAAAAATGGGGACATAAGGATATGTTTTGGACATGATGATGTTCACGGGAATTAATGTTTATTCAATAATATTTTAGGACATAACAATGTCCACGGAAAATAATGTTTACTCATTTCAGAACACTTTTATATATGCATATACGTTATAATTGAAAAGGTTTTATCTGAAATTGTTTTCAGGACATAAAATTGTCCTTATATGATAAGGTTTTTATACAAACGATTTAGGACATAAGATTGTCCTTGTGAATATAGGTATATGTGAAAATAAATTAAGACATACCTTTATTCTCTTATAAATGATTTATATGAATGGTTGTCATGTATGATTTAAATGATAGGTTTTATGAAGGATTTAAATGTAAAGTTTTATGACAGGTTTTCACGAAAGGTTTCTTCCTGTTGATAGTTGATTCTTGATAAGAGTCTTCTACCAAACAAGGAGAAATGCATTTTTATGAAAATGCAAAATGCTTGCTTACTGAGTTCATCACTCACATTTTATTTTCCAAAACCTCAGACAGGTATAGGGAAGCTCAAGGGGTGGAGAACATGACATAATTGAAAAAAAAGGTATGATATAGTATTCATGTGTGTGCTAAATGATTTGTCATGTAAAATAAATGATATGTTGGAATTTTTAAAGATACGATAATGTAAGTGTATAAGTGAACGTGTTTAGTATTCAATTACGAATGAATTTTATATGGTTATGTTTTGGCCAGGTTGTGTAAATCATGGATGTAAGAAAGTGAGTTGAAGATTTTATGAATGATGTATATAATTGATGTCAACTGTTAGGGGATATGTTTATGAATGAGTATGTTTATAAACCATGTAGTATGTTAAAATGCTCTGTGTAACGAAATTATAAGTGTATCATTGTTTACGAGACGCATGAAGTGAGATATAAAGGAAAGAAATGAGAATGGATAAAGGAATCAATCAAAGAAAAAAAAAATTGGACGAAATCCAAATTAAGATCCTGCCGTGTGAACAGGGCAACAATCTTGTGTCACATTTACCAATCGATTAGGTCTTGAGGTAAGGAAGTGACGTCTTGGTTTGGGGCACCACACCATGCATACAATATCAGCAAAATTAACAGAGTTTACTTTAAATCTAGTATACCAATAGTCACATAAGTTTTGGAAACAATGTTTAAAACAAAACAAAATTGACCAAAGCATTAGTTTCGATGATTAACAAAGACTAATTTGAGTATATCAAGTATACTAATGAGTTGCCAAATGTTTTAAGGAACTGAAATAGTCAAGTCGAACCCCAAGTCGACTTGGACTTCGACTTAGGGTGAAGTCGATCCCAAAATCGACTCCATTATCGACTTGAAGCAGAACTTCAAAGGCAAAATCAAAACTGGAAGAGTAGCAGGTGAAGTCGCAGGCTAAGTCGACTCCACTTGCGACTTGGGAAGCCAAGTCGCACACGAAGTCGACCTCACTATCGACTTCAGACGAGAAAAACTGTCCAGACCTGATTTTGGGGCACAAAGCTGCCCAAGTCGCAGGCCAAGTCGACTCCAGGTGCGACTTGGGCAAAGTCGCAGACAATGTCGACTCCACCTTCGACTTGAGAAGTTCAGACTTGAAAGATGCATTCCCAAGCTCATTCCAAGAATCTATTTGGACTTTCTCAAATCCAAGTAATATGCAAAGTCCATGTTCAAGATTAACTTGAGTATTCTTGAGATTCAAGGTAAGGATTCAAGTTCAAGTTCAAATCAAGTCTCTCAAGTCCAAGGCAAATTTTCAAGCTTGCTTCCAAATGAAGATATATTCAAGATATGAAGATCAAACGACTCCAAAGCAAGCAAGGTGCATGAATATATCATGCAAGGACTCAAGCTCTCCTAAGTTCTACAAGGTTCAAGCAAATCCAAGATGGATCAAGGTCAAGCTCTTCATAAATCACAAGATCTACAAGTATGAGGAGCCACTTGACAATTAAAAGGACTAAAGGAAGAAAGCCAAGCAAGCTAGAAGCAAAATCAAATGAGGATCAAGGCATTATTGGCGAAGACCAAGTCAAGTCGCAACCCAAGTCGACTCCAGGATCGACTTGAGTTGAAGTCTGAGGCCAAGTCGACCCAAGTCTCAGACTTGGAAATCTGAAGAACCCAAGTCGCAGGCCAGGTCGACTCCATGTGCGACTTGGAAGCCAAGTCGCAGGCCAAGTCGACTTCATCTTAGACTTGGAGAATAACGTTCAAATTTTTGAACGTTGGAGTTCATTTATTGCGCGCCAACCACCTCTACAACGTCCATATTTTCCTCATTCTATAAAAGGACACTCAAATGAACGTGAAACAAAAATATACAAGACACTACAATACATTGCCATATACTCTACAAAGTCCAAAGAGAGAAAATAAGTGCAAGAAAGGTTTACCATTTGATTTTCTCCATTTTTGAGTGGTCCATATACTTTCAAAGGAAGAAAGAGCTTCAAGTTGCAAGCTGCTTCATCGATACTCATCCAAGCTGCTTCTAACTTCTTCCTCGAGCTCAACCTGCCTACACATCTCTGTAAAGTGTAATTTTTCTTATTTCAAAGTCTTGTTGTATTAACCTTGATTTAGCTTGGGTAGCTATGATCAAGTGTATGCAAAGTAGTGTGATTGGAGTGTGACTCATTACCTACTTGTGCAATGTGTTGTTTATGCCCCCTAGAGCTAGAATCTAGAAGAGAGCATAGGCTCTAAGTTGTATATGCCCCATAGAGCTTGAATCTAGAAGAGAGCGGAGACTCTAAGTGTATTCGAGGAATACATAGTGGAACCCAAGTCACAACGGAGTGTGAGCTTGGAAGAGTGGAGTAGGGAAGGTTTGCCCGAACCACTATAAATCTTGTCTTCTGCTTCCTTTTACTGCTTTATCTTAATTGCTCTCTATTTGCTTTCAAAAGGGGATTAATCTTTCAAGGGGTTAAGATTTTTAATTTACCAAAGAATTTTTTAAAGAACCCAATTCACCCCTCCCCTCTTGGGTTTAGCCATCAACTCGAGACCAACAAGTGGTATCAGAGCAGGTCTTTGAGTTTACCAAAGAGATCTTATCGATATGGCATCCCAATCTACTTCCGTTCCCGCATTTGCTGAAGGCCAATCCTTTACAAGGCCACCATTGTTTGATGGAAATAATTTTGGATATTGGAAGCTTCGTATGAAGCAACTCATCATGGCTACCGACATGGATTCTTAGATTGCAATCCAAGATGGAGTAACCTTGCCTACCGACGAAAGAGCTTCCAAATGGACCGATGAGGAAGTAAGAATTGTAAAGAGCAATGCCAAAGCTATGAACTCACTATTCTGTGCTCTTACTGCTTCTGAATATGATAGAGTATCCTCTTGTTTAACCGCCAAAGAGATATGGGATACGTTAACCTCCATTTATGAAGGAACTTCTCAAGTCCAAGGGACGAGAAGAAATATTTTGATTGGAGAACTAGAAAACTTTAGAATGCTAGAAACAGAAAATATTTCTGAAATGTTTGCTAGATTCTCAAAAATTACTAATGCTTTAAAAAGACTTGGAAAGGCTATATCTGAATCTGAGCAGGTTATGAAGATTTTGAGAGCTCTACCGGAATCTTGGACTCCAAAGATTACTGCGATAGAAGAAGCCAAGGACCTCAACACATTAAAGCTAGAAAACCTAATTAGCTCATTAATGTCACATGAGCTAATTAAGAAAAGAAATGAAGATCATCACAAAGGCAAAAGAGCAATTGCCTTGAAAGCCGCACAAGATACAGACGACACCTCATCCTCTCAAAATGACGATGAGATTGCCCTTCTCACAAAACGATTCAAAAAATTTATGAGGAAAGGCAGAAATTTTAGAAGTTTCAAAGATAGAAATTCTAGAGAGAAAAAGAAAGAACCAACCAAATTTTACCGATGCGGCGGTTCGGGACATATGCAAGCTCAAAGTCCAACTCCCGAAGAAAGCAAGGCAAAAGAACAAAGAAAAGATCGAGGGTGTTGGAAACATGAGGAAAACTAGCTAAATCTATGTTTTGATGATTAACAAATCAATTTGAGAAAGTCTTGGCTACTAACAAGTTTGTGAAATGTCTTAAAGAATATACATTTGAAGAAAATCAAGTTGGAAGGCCAAGTCGTTCCCCAAGTCGACTCCAAGATCGACTTCAATGTGCCTAAAACGTCCAGAGTTGAAATGGGAGAAAGAGCAAGTGAAGTCGCAGGTCAAGTCGACTCCACATGCGACTTAGGTAGCCAAGTCGCAGACGAAGTCGACCTCGCTATCGACTTCAGAAGTGCAAATTTGTCCAGAGCTGAAAGTTGGGACACGGAGCTGCCAAGTCGCAGGCCAAGTCGACTCCATGTGCGACTTAGGTGAAGTCGGGGACGAAGTCGACCCTAAGCGCGACTTGAGTTTGTCAAAGATCAAAGCTGCAGTTTCAAATCATTCAAAGGACTTCTTCACTCTAGGCTCAAAAGCTTCAAGCATGATCAAGATCAAGTCAAGCCTATCAAGTCCAAGGACTCAAAATGAAGAACAAATCTATCAAATCAAAGGCAAAAGACATAAGCTTGCTTCAAACATTCAAGTCTCCAAAGCAAGCAAGTTCTCCAATGATTCAAAGTATCAAGCAAAACCAATAAGAAGCAAAGTCAAGCTTCTAAGGATTGCAAATCATGGAGCTAATACAATCAAGACACAAGGATTCAGAAAGTAATACAAAAGAACTAAAGGCATGAAGAAGACTAAACAAAAGAGAAAGATTTCCAAAGTTCCGGAGTTCAGAAAATCAACTGACGAGGTGAAGTCGAACCCGAAGTCGACTCCACCTGCGACTTGGGTCAAGTCGATGCCCAAGTCGACCCTGACTGGAACTTGAAGTTGCGACGGAGAAGCGAAGTCGCACCCGAAGTCGACTCCATCTGCGACTTGGGCGAAGTCGCATCCGAAGTCGACTCCACATGCGACTTGGGTCGCAACGGTTGGAATGTATTCGAACGTTGGCGCATTAAATGCGCGCCACCTACCTTCTAACGTTCGGATTCCCTCCAAAATTATAAATAGCATTCATGGTGGACGAGGGAAGTAGTTGGAAAACATTAAGTGAGCATAACTCCTATCTACAAGAGCATTAAAGTGATCAAGCCAATCAAGAGAGGAAGAATTGTGCTTCAAGTTGCAAGAGCTACATTCAGAAACTTCAAAGCCATCAACTACAAGTTCTTCCCTGCGCTAAATCGTTTCTATACACCTGTAAAGTGTAGTTTACTTTTATTGTTTACTTGTTTGTGTTGAACTTGATTTAGCTTGCGTAGCTAAGATCAAGAGGTAGCAAAGTAGTGTGTGATTGGAGTGTGACTCATTACCTACTTGTGCTAAGTGTTTGATGCCCCCTAGAGCTAGAATCTAGAAGAGAGCAAGAGGCTCTGGTTGTATATGCCCCCTAGAGCTAGAATCTAGAAGAGAGCAAGAGGCTCTAGTTGTATATGCCCCCTAGAGCTAGAATCTAGAAGAGAGCAAGAGGCTATAGTTGTATTCGCGGAATACAATAGTGGAACCCAAGTCACAAGGAGTGTGAGCTTGGAAGAGTGGAGTAGGGAGGTTGCCCGAACCACTATAAAATCCTTGTCTACTTGCTTTTATTTCTGCTCTCTTTATTACTTTGCTTTCCATTCAGTTTCTTCATTCAAGGGGATTAATTCTACAAGGGGTTAAGTTTTTAAGTTACCAAAGAAATTTTTAAGAACCCAATTCACCCCTCCCCTCTTGGGTTGTGCCATCTATTCGGGACCCAACAAGTGGTATCAAAGCAGGTCTTTGAGTTAAACCAAAGAGATCTATTGATATGGCATCCCAATCGATTCCCGTTCCCGCTTTTGCCGAGGGCCAATCTTTTACAAGGCCACCATTGTTTGATGGGAACAACTTTGGCTATTGGAAGCTTCGTATGAAGCAACTCATCATGGCTACCGATATGGATTCTTGGATTGCTATCCAAGATGGTGTGATTTTGCCTACCGATGACAAAGCTTCCAAATGGACCGAAGAGGAAGTTAGAACCGTCAAGAGCAATGCCAAGGCAATGAATTCTTTATTTTGTGCTCTTACGGCTTCGGAGTATGATAGAGTATCTTCTTGTTTGACTGCAAAAGAGATATGGGATACTCTAACATCTATTTATGAAGGAACCTCCCAAGTCCAAGGGACCAGGAGAAACATTTTGATTGGAGAGTTTGAAAATTTCAAAATGCTAGATACTGAAAATATTTCTGAAATGTTTGCGAGATTTTCTAAAATTACTAATGCTCTAAAGGGTCTTGGAAAAGCTATTTCTGAATCCGAGCAGGTTATGAAGATATTGAGAGCTCTACCGGATTCATGGACTCCAAAGATAACGGCAATTGAAGAAGCCAAAGACCTCAACACATTGAAGCTTGAAGATTTTATTAGCTCACTCATGTCACATGAGCTAATTAAGAAAAGGAATGAGGATCAACACAAAGGCAAAAGAGCAATTGCCTTGAAAGCTACACAAGACACGGATGACACCTCATCCTCTCAAAACGATGACGAGATGGCCCTACTCACAAAACGATTCAGAAAATTTGTGAGAAAAGGCGGAAATTTTAGAAATTTCAAAGACAGAAATTCCAGAGAGAAAAAGAAAGAACCAATCAAATGCTACAGATGCGGGGGCGTAGGACATATGCAAACCCAATGTCCTACACCGGAAGAAAGGCCAAAGGAAAATCATGAAGGCAGAAGATATCAAAAGGGAAGAGGCATGTACGTCAATGAGGAGACGTCATCAACATGCAGCTCTTCAACCGATGACAACGATGCGGCCAACTGTGCAAGAATATGCTGCGTAGCACAAATCGAACAAGAAGAAGAACTGCTATGCTTGAACACGACGGAAGTTTTGGAAGATCAATCTACCTCAACAAAATACACAGAAAGTGAAGAGGTAACTTCCAAACCTTATTCTCAATCAAGTTATTCTTCTTTTCATGATTGCCTCAAATGTGCCGAATTAGATGAACTACAAATTGCATATGATTCATTGTATGGGGAAATCAAAAAGCTAGGAAACAAGTTGACATTAAAAAGAAAACAATGTAACTTTGTTATCATTGAAAATGGAAAACTAGCTGAAATGTCAACAAAATTGAAAGAAGAAAATGAACTGTTGTTGAAAGAAGTTGAGAAACTGAAAAAGGAGAACGAATCCTTAAATGAATCATTAGCAAAGTTCTCTAATCCCGGTGAAAATGTGAAGATGTTCTTGAATATGACCTCACAAACAGATAGAAGAGGTCTTTGATACAATACATTTGAGCAAAAAGAAAGTGGTAAATCAAATGTGCCAATACATGGAAAATATCAAACAAATACTGCACCTACATTCAAGCCACAAAGGAAAAATGTTGTGTGGACTAAAAGGCCAACACTTGAACCAAAATATACTTGGAGGCCTACTCCTAGATTACCAATGGCTTGTAACTTTTGCAACAAGATGGGTCATAAAGCCTATAAATGTAACTTCAAGAAATTATATGACCATGGTGCAAGATTAGTTTGGGTTCCAAGGAACACGAGATTTGGGCTTTCTAAGATAGAGCAACGAAGATTAAATCATTTTACTAACCCAAATGGACCCATAAAATGGGTACCAAAACGATGAGAATTACTTGTTTATTTTTCAGATTTGTTTAAAGGCAAAGGCAAATAATGTATGGTTCATGGATAGCGGTTGTTCAAGGCACATGACTGGAGAAAGAAATTTGTTTCACAAACTTAAGCCTTGCAACGACGGAACGGTTGCCTTTGGTAATAATGAGAAAGGTAAAATCAAAGGTAAAGGAAATATTTACAGTAGCTCAAATACATGCATGGAGGATGTTTTGTTTGTTGAAGGACTCAAACATAACTTAATGAGCATTAGCCAATTATGTGATAAAGGATATAAGGTTGTGTTTGAATCATCTATATGCAATGTATTTGATGGTGAGCATATCATGTTTAGTGGAAGAAGACATGGAAATGTATATTTGGTTTCACTTGATGAACTAGATGGTCAATGTCTAATGGCCATTGAAAATGATCCATGGGTTTGGCATAAAAGACTTGGACATGTGAATATGTCAAACATAAAGACCCTATGGAAAAAGAGTTTGGTAGAAGGCTTGCCAAAGTTGAAATATGACAAAGACAAAATTTGCAAGGCATGTCAATTATCTAAACAACCAAAGATGTCTTTTTCTACCAAAAAGGAGATTTCCACCACAAGGCCACTTGAATTGCTACACATGGATCTATATGGACCATCCGACATTTTAACCATTGGTGGAAAGAAATATGTATTTGTTATTGTAGATGACTTTTCAAGATTCACATGGATAATTCTCTTAGTTAGCAAAGATGAAGCTTTCTCTATGTTTTCAACTTTTGTAAACTTGGTGGAAAATGAAAAACAAAGTACTATTATGTCTATAAGAAGTGATCGTGGTGGTGAATTTGAAAACAAACGATTCATAGAATTATGTAATGAAAAAGGAATTCATCACACATTTTCTGCACCAAGAACTCCACAACAAAATGGAGTAGTTGAAAGGAAAAACAGAACTATACAAGAGATGGCTAGAACAATGATAAATGAGAGCATATTATCCAAGAAGTTTTGGGGTGAAGCTGTGAGCACAGCTTGTCATGTTTTAAATCGAGTTACCATTAGAGCTATCTTGAAAAAGACCCCATATGAGCTATGGAAGGGAAGGAAACCAAACATATCTTATTTTCATGCTTTTGGATGCACATGTTATGTTCTGAACAATGGAAAAACCAACTTGGAAAAACTTGATGCTAAAAGTGATGAAGCAATATTCCTTGGTTATTCATCAAATAGCAAAGCATATAGAGTTTTCAATAAACGAAACCAAGTTGTAGAAGAATCCATACATGTTATTTTTGATGAAACTAACCCATGCTTTAAAAGAAAGGATGATTCAAGTGATGCAGATGACATAGCAAATGGCCTTGAAAGGCTGCATGTGGAAAAGCAAGAAGATTCCATGGAGGAAAGGGTAAGTGAAGGTAACAATTCCTATAAACCTCCAACTGTTTTAAAATTCAATCATGCACATCCAATTGAGCAAGTTATAGGAAATGTGTATGAAGGTGTAAAAACTAGAAGGTCAAAGCAAAATGTGTGTGGACAATATGCTTTTGTATCCAAGATTGAACCTTCTAATATTGAACAAGCTCTTGATGATGAAAACTGGATTATAGCAATGCAAGAAGAGCTAAATCAATTTGAAAGAAATCAAGTTTGGCACCTTATTCCTAGACCAAATGACTGTATTGTTATTGGCACCAAGTGGGTCTTTAGGAACAAATTAGATGAAAGTGGACTTGTAGTGAGGAACAAAGCTAGACTTGTGGCAAAAGGATACTCACAAGAAGAAGGAATAGATTTTGAAGAATCCTATGCCCCGGTTGCTAGATTAGAGGCAATTCGCATCTTACTAGCTTTTGCATCTCAGATGAACTTTAAATTGTTTCAAATGGATGTCAAAAGTGCATTTCTGAATGGTTATATAAATGAAGAGGTGTATGTAGAACAACCACCTGGATTTGAGGAAAAAGATCAATCTAAATTTGTATACAAGCTAACCAAAGCATTATATGGATTAAAACAAGCTCCAAGAGCTTGGTATGATAGACTAAGCAAATTTCTGATTGATCATGATTTTCAAAAAGGAAATGTAGACACCACTTTGTTTATCAAGTACAATGGAAAGGATATATTGATCATTCAGATTTATGTAGATGACATTATTTTTGGTGCTACTAATGAAACTCTTTGCCAAGAATTTTCTGAGCTTATGCAGAAAGAGTTTGAGATGAGCATGATGGGAGAGCTAAACTTCTTCCTTGGACTGCAAATCAAGCAATTAAATGAAGGAATTTTCATTAACCAGTCCAAGTATATCAAGGAAATGCTAAAGAAGTTTGGCATGGAGAATAGCAAAGGAGCAAACACGCCCATGAGCTCTACAATCAAGCTTGACAAAGATGAGAAGGGCAAAGTAGTTGATTTAAAATTGTATAGAAGCATGATAGGTTCCTTATTGTATTTAACTGCTTCTAGGCCAGATATTTTGTTTAGTGTGTGTATGTGCTCTAGATTTCAATCATGCCCAAAAGAATCACACTTGGTAGCTATGAAAAGAATTTTTAGATATCTAGTAGACACTACCAATTTAGGACTATGGTATCCAAATGGCTCTAATTTTGATCTAATCGGCTACTCGGATGCGGATTTTGCTGGTTACAAAGTAGAAAGAAAAAGCACTAGTGGAACATGTCAGTTTCTTGGAAGCATGTTGGTTTCATGGTTTTCAAGAAAACAAACTAGTGTTGCTCTATCTACGGCGGAAGCCGAATATATTGCCGCCGGGAGCTGTTGTGCCCAATTACTTTGGATGAAACAGCAACTTAGGGACTATGGCATGGATTTTAAAGATGTACCTATTAAATGTGACAATACCAGTGCCATATGTCTAACCAAGAATCCAGTCTTGCATTCTAGGACCAAACATATAGACCTTAGACATCATTTCATTAGAGAACATGTAGAAAATCATGACATATGTTTGGTATATGTAAGAACCGAGGATCAAGTTGTAGACATATTCACTAAGCCCCTAGCAAAAGAAGCATTTTATAAGATTAGAAATGACATGGGAATGCTTGAACTCACTTAAAGCATAAATTGAGGGGGAGCACCCATTTAGGGGGAGCTAACCCACCTATCTCTTTGAATACCCTCTAATCTTTTTGATATATTGACAAAATGGGGAAGAGAGATTTAAGAATGGGGAGAAGAAGAGGATTTGAGTATAAGTCTTTATGATTAAAGGGGAGAGAGATTTGAGGAGAGAAGAGTAGGATATGTATATGCTTAAATGAATACTTTGAATGTTTGCATGATTTCATAATGCAATATGAGCATATTTATTTAAATGAAAGGTATCCACTCAAATCGGTTTTGTCAATCATCAAAAAGGGGGAGATTGTTGGAAACATGAGGAAAACTAGCTAAATCTATGTTTTGATGATTAACAAATCAATTTGAGAAAGTCTTGGCTACTAACAAGTTTGTGAAATGTCTTAAAGAATATACATTTGAAGAAAATCAAGTTGGAAGGCCAAGTCGTTCCCCAAGTCGACTCCAAGATCGACTTCAATGTGCCTAAAACGTCCAGAGTTGAAATGGGAGAAAGAGCAAGTGAAGTCGCAGGTCAAGTCGACTCCACATGCGACTTGGGGAGTCGACTTGGGTAGCCAAGTCGCAGACGAAGTCGACCTCGCTATCGACTTCAAAAGTGCAAATTTGTCCAGAGCTGAAAGTTGGGACACGGAGCTGCCAAGTCGCAGGCCAAGTCGACTCCATATGCGACTTAGGTGAAGTCGGGGACGAAGTCGACCCCAAGCGCGACTTGAGTTTGTCAAAGATCAAAGCTGCAGTTTCAAATCATTCAAAGGACTTCTTCACTCTAGGCTCAAAAGCTTCAAGCATGATCAAGATCAAGTCAAGCCTATCAAGTCCAAGGACTCAAAATGAAGAACAAATCTATCAAATCAAAGGCAAAAGACATAAGCTTGCTTCAAACATTCAAGTCTCCAAAGCAAGCAAGTTCTCCAATGATTCAAAGTATCAAGCAAAACCAAGAAGAAGCAAAGTCAAGCTTCTAAGGATTGCAAATCATGGAGCTAATACAATCAAGACACAAGGATTCAGAAAGTAATACAAAAGAACTAAAGGCATGAAGAAGACTAAACAAAAGAGAAAGATTTCCAAAGTTCCGGAGTTCAGAAAATCAACTGACGAGGTGAAGTCGAACCCGAAGTCGACTCCACCTGCGACTTGGGTCAAGTCGATGCCCAAGTCGACCCTGACTGGAACTTGAAGTTGCGACGGAGAAGCGAAGTCGCACCCGAAGTCGACTCCATCTGCGACTTGGGCGAAGTCGCATCCGAAGTCGACTCCACATGCGACTTGGGTCGACTCCAGGTGCGACTTGGGCAAAGTCGCAGACAATGTCGACTCCACCTTCGACTTGAGAAGTTCAGACTTGAAAGATGCATTCCCAAGCTCATTCCAAGAATCTATTTGGACTTTCTCAAATCCAAGTAATATGCAAAGTCCATGTTCAAGATTTGCTTGAGTATTCTTGAGATTCAAGGTAAGGATTCAAGTTCAAGTTCAAATCAAGTCTCTCAAGTCCAAGGCAAATTTTCAAGCTTGCTTCCAAATGAAGATATATTCAAGATATGAAGATCAAACGACTCCAAAGCAAGCAAGGTGCATGAATATATCATGCAAGGACTCAAGCTCTCCTAAGTTCTACAAGGTTCAAGCAAATCCAAGATGGATCAAGGTCAAGCTCTTCATAAATCACAAGATCTACAAGTATGAGGAGCCACTTGACAATTAAAAGGACTAAAGGAAGAAAGCCAAGCAAGCTAGAAGCAAAATCAAATGAGGATCAAGGCATTATTGGCGAAGACCAAGTCAAGTCGCAACCCAAGTCGACTCCAGGATCGACTTGAGTTGAAGTCTGAGGCCAAGTCGACCCAAGTCTCAGACTTGGAAATCTGAAGAACCCAAGTCGCAGGCCAGGTCGACTCCATGTGCGACTTGGAAGCCAAGTCGCAGGCCAAGTCGACTTCATCTTAGACTTGGAGAATAACGTTCAAATTTTTGAACGTTGGAGTTCATTTATTGCGCGCCAACCACCTCTACAACGTCCATATTTTCCTCATTCTATAAAAGGACACTCAAATGAACGTGAAACAAAAATATACAAGACACTACAATACATTGCCATATACTCTACAAAGTCCAAAGAGAGAAAATAAGTGCAAGAAAGGTTTACCATTTGATTTTCTCCATTTTTGAGTGGTCCATATACTTTCAAAGGAAGAAAGAGCTTCAAGTTGCAAGCTGCTTCATCGATACTCATCCAAGCTGCTTCTAACTTCTTCCTCGAGCTCAACCTGCCTACACATCTCTGTAAAGTGTAATTTTTCTTATTTCAAAGTCTTGTTGTATTAACCTTGATTTAGCTTGGGTAGCTATGATCAAGTGTATGCAAAGTAGTGTGATTGGAGTGTGACTCATTACCTACTTGTGCAATGTGTTGTTTATGCCCCCTAGAGCTAGAATCTAGAAGAGAGCATAGGCTCTAAGTTGTATATGCCCCATAGAGCTTGAATCTAGAAGAGAGCGGAGACTCTAAGTGTATTCGAGGAATACATAGTGGAACCCAAGTCACAACGGAGTGTGAGCTTGGAAGAGTGGAGTAGGGAAGGTTTGCCCGAACCACTATAAATCTTGTCTTCTGCTTCCTTTTACTGCTTTATCTTAATTGCTCTCTATTTGCTTTCAAAAGGGGATTAATCTTTCAAGGGGTTAAGATTTTTAATTTACCAAAGAATTTTTTAAAGAACCCAATTCACCCCTCCCCTCTTGGGTTTAGCCATCAACTCGAGACCAACAAGTGGTATCAGAGCAGGTCTTTGAGTTTACCAAAGAGATCTTATCGATATGGCATCCCAATCTACTTCCGTTCCCGCATTTGCTGAAGGCCAATCCTTTACAAGGCCACCATTGTTTGATGGAAATAATTTTGGATATTGGAAGCTTCGTATGAAGCAACTCATCATGGCTACCGACATGGATTCTTAGATTGCAATCCAAGATGGAGTAACCTTGCCTACCGACGAAAGAGCTTCCAAATGGACCGATGAGGAAGTAAGAATTGTAAAGAGCAATGCCAAAGCTATGAACTCACTATTCTGTGCTCTTACTGCTTCTGAATATGATAGAGTATCCTCTTGTTTAACCGCCAAAGAGATATGGGATACGTTAACCTCCATTTATGAAGGAACTTCTCAAGTCCAAGGGACGAGAAGAAATATTTTGATTGGAGAACTAGAAAACTTTAGAATGCTAGAAACAGAAAATATTTCTGAAATGTTTGCTAGATTCTCAAAAATTACTAATGCTTTAAAAAGACTTGGAAAGGCTATATCTGAATCTGAGCAGGTTATGAAGATTTTGAGAGCTCTACCGGAATCTTGGACTCCAAAGATTACTGCGATAGAAGAAGCCAAGGACCTCAACACATTAAAGCTAGAAAACCTAATTAGCTCATTAATGTCACATGAGCTAATTAAGAAAAGAAATGAAGATCATCACAAAGGCAAAAGAGCAATTGCCTTGAAAGCCGCACAAGATACAGACGACACCTCATCCTCTCAAAATGACGATGAGATTGCCCTTCTCACAAAACGATTCAAAAAATTTATGAGGAAAGGCAGAAATTTTAGAAGTTTCAAAGATAGAAATTCTAGAGAGAAAAAGAAAGAACCAACCAAATTTTACCGATGCGGCGGTTCGGGACATATGCAAGCTCAAAGTCCAACTCCCGAAGAAAGCAAGGCAAAAGAACAAAGAAAAGATCGAGGGTGTTGGAAACATGAGGAAAACTAGCTAAATCTATGTTTTGATGATTAACAAATCAATTTGAGAAAGTCTTGGCTACTAACAAGTTTGTGAAATGTCTTAAAGAATATACATTTGAAGAAAATCAAGTTGGAAGGCCAAGTCGTTCCCCAAGTCGACTCCAAGATCGACTTCAATGTGCCTAAAACGTCCAGAGTTGAAATGGGAGAAAGAGCAAGTGAAGTCGCAGGTCAAGTCGACTCCACATGCGACTTAGGTAGCCAAGTCGCAGACGAAGTCGACCTCGCTATCGACTTCAGAAGTGCAAATTTGTCCAGAGCTGAAAGTTGGGACACGGAGCTGCCAAGTCGCAGGCCAAGTCGACTCCATGTGCGACTTAGGTGAAGTCGGGGACGAAGTCGACCCTAAGCGCGACTTGAGTTTGTCAAAGATCAAAGCTGCAGTTTCAAATCATTCAAAGGACTTCTTCACTCTAGGCTCAAAAGCTTCAAGCATGATCAAGATCAAGTCAAGCCTATCAAGTCCAAGGACTCAAAATGAAGAACAAATCTATCAAATCAAAGGCAAAAGACATAAGCTTGCTTCAAACATTCAAGTCTCCAAAGCAAGCAAGTTCTCCAATGATTCAAAGTATCAAGCAAAACCAATAAGAAGCAAAGTCAAGCTTCTAAGGATTGCAAATCATGGAGCTAATACAATCAAGACACAAGGATTCAGAAAGTAATACAAAAGAACTAAAGGCATGAAGAAGACTAAACAAAAGAGAAAGATTTCCAAAGTTCCGGAGTTCAGAAAATCAACTGACGAGGTGAAGTCGAACCCGAAGTCGACTCCACCTGCGACTTGGGTCAAGTCGATGCCCAAGTCGACCCTGACTGGAACTTGAAGTTGCGACGGAGAAGCGAAGTCGCACCCGAAGTCGACTCCATCTGCGACTTGGGCGAAGTCGCATCCGAAGTCGACTCCACATGCGACTTGGGTCGCAACGGTTGGAATGTATTCGAACGTTGGCGCATTAAATGCGCGCCACCTACCTTCTAACGTTCGGATTCCCTCCAAAATTATAAATAGCATTCATGGTGGACGAGGGAAGTAGTTGGAAAACATTAAGTGAGCATAACTCCTATCTACAAGAGCATTAAAGTGATCAAGCCAATCAAGAGAGGAAGAATTGTGCTTCAAGTTGCAAGAGCTACATTCAGAAACTTCAAAGCCATCAACTACAAGTTCTTCCCTGCGCTAAATCGTTTCTATACACCTGTAAAGTGTAGTTTACTTTTATTGTTTACTTGTTTGTGTTGAACTTGATTTAGCTTGCGTAGCTAAGATCAAGAGGTAGCAAAGTAGTGTGTGATTGGAGTGTGACTCATTACCTACTTGTGCTAAGTGTTTGATGCCCCCTAGAGCTAGAATCTAGAAGAGAGCAAGAGGCTCTGGTTGTATATGCCCCCTAGAGCTAGAATCTAGAAGAGAGCAAGAGGCTCTAGTTGTATATGCCCCCTAGAGCTAGAATCTAGAAGAGAGCAAGAGGCTATAGTTGTATTCGCGGAATACAATAGTGGAACCCAAGTCACAAGGAGTGTGAGCTTGGAAGAGTGGAGTAGGGAGGTTGCCCGAACCACTATAAAATCCTTGTCTACTTGCTTTTATTTCTGCTCTCTTTATTACTTTGCTTTCCATTCAGTTTCTTCATTCAAGGGGATTAATTCTACAAGGGGTTAAGTTTTTAAGTTACCAAAGAAATTTTTAAGAACCCAATTCACCCCTCCCCTCTTGGGTTGTGCCATCTATTCGGGACCCAACAAGTGGTATCAAAGCAGGTCTTTGAGTTAAACCAAAGAGATCTATTGATATGGCATCCCAATCGATTCCCGTTCCCGCTTTTGCCGAGGGCCAATCTTTTACAAGGCCACCATTGTTTGATGGGAACAACTTTGGCTATTGGAAGCTTCGTATGAAGCAACTCATCATGGCTACCGATATGGATTCTTGGATTGCTATCCAAGATGGTGTGATTTTGCCTACCGATGACAAAGCTTCCAAATGGACCGAAGAGGAAGTTAGAACCGTCAAGAGCAATGCCAAGGCAATGAATTCTTTATTTTGTGCTCTTACGGCTTCGGAGTATGATAGAGTATCTTCTTGTTTGACTGCAAAAGAGATATGGGATACTCTAACATCTATTTATGAAGGAACCTCCCAAGTCCAAGGGACCAGGAGAAACATTTTGATTGGAGAGTTTGAAAATTTCAAAATGCTAGATACTGAAAATATTTCTGAAATGTTTGCGAGATTTTCTAAAATTACTAATGCTCTAAAGGGTCTTGGAAAAGCTATTTCTGAATCCGAGCAGGTTATGAAGATATTGAGAGCTCTACCGGATTCATGGACTCCAAAGATAACGGCAATTGAAGAAGCCAAAGACCTCAACACATTGAAGCTTGAAGATTTTATTAGCTCACTCATGTCACATGAGCTAATTAAGAAAAGGAATGAGGATCAACACAAAGGCAAAAGAGCAATTGCCTTGAAAGCTACACAAGACACGGATGACACCTCATCCTCTCAAAACGATGACGAGATGGCCCTACTCACAAAACGATTCAGAAAATTTGTGAGAAAAGGCGGAAATTTTAGAAATTTCAAAGACAGAAATTCCAGAGAGAAAAAGAAAGAACCAATCAAATGCTACAGATGCGGGGGCGTAGGACATATGCAAACCCAATGTCCTACACCGGAAGAAAGGCCAAAGGAAAATCATGAAGGCAGAAGATATCAAAAGGGAAGAGGCATGTACGTCAATGAGGAGACGTCATCAACATGCAGCTCTTCAACCGATGACAACGATGCGGCCAACTGTGCAAGAATATGCTGCGTAGCACAAATCGAACAAGAAGAAGAACTGCTATGCTTGAACACGACGGAAGTTTTGGAAGATCAATCTACCTCAACAAAATACACAGAAAGTGAAGAGGTAACTTCCAAACCTTATTCTCAATCAAGTTATTCTTCTTTTCATGATTGCCTCAAATGTGCCGAATTAGATGAACTACAAATTGCATATGATTCATTGTATGGGGAAATCAAAAAGCTAGGAAACAAGTTGACATTAAAAAGAAAACAATGTAACTTTGTTATCATTGAAAATGGAAAACTAGCTGAAATGTCAACAAAATTGAAAGAAGAAAATGAACTGTTGTTGAAAGAAGTTGAGAAACTGAAAAAGGAGAACGAATCCTTAAATGAATCATTAGCAAAGTTCTCTAATCCCGGTGAAAATGTGAAGATGTTCTTGAATATGACCTCACAAACAGATAGAAGAGGTCTTTGATACAATACATTTGAGCAAAAAGAAAGTGGTAAATCAAATGTGCCAATACATGGAAAATATCAAACAAATACTGCACCTACATTCAAGCCACAAAGGAAAAATGTTGTGTGGACTAAAAGGCCAACACTTGAACCAAAATATACTTGGAGGCCTACTCCTAGATTACCAATGGCTTGTAACTTTTGCAACAAGATGGGTCATAAAGCCTATAAATGTAACTTCAAGAAATTATATGACCATGGTGCAAGATTAGTTTGGGTTCCAAGGAACACGAGATTTGGGCTTTCTAAGATAGAGCAACGAAGATTAAATCATTTTACTAACCCAAATGGACCCATAAAATGGGTACCAAAACGATGAGAATTACTTGTTTATTTTTCAGATTTGTTTAAAGGCAAAGGCAAATAATGTATGGTTCATGGATAGCGGTTGTTCAAGGCACATGACTGGAGAAAGAAATTTGTTTCACAAACTTAAGCCTTGCAACGACGGAACGGTTGCCTTTGGTAATAATGAGAAAGGTAAAATCAAAGGTAAAGGAAATATTTACAGTAGCTCAAATACATGCATGGAGGATGTTTTGTTTGTTGAAGGACTCAAACATAACTTAATGAGCATTAGCCAATTATGTGATAAAGGATATAAGGTTGTGTTTGAATCATCTATATGCAATGTATTTGATGGTGAGCATATCATGTTTAGTGGAAGAAGACATGGAAATGTATATTTGGTTTCACTTGATGAACTAGATGGTCAATGTCTAATGGCCATTGAAAATGATCCATGGGTTTGGCATAAAAGACTTGGACATGTGAATATGTCAAACATAAAGACCCTATGGAAAAAGAGTTTGGTAGAAGGCTTGCCAAAGTTGAAATATGACAAAGACAAAATTTGCAAGGCATGTCAATTATCTAAACAACCAAAGATGTCTTTTTCTACCAAAAAGGAGATTTCCACCACAAGGCCACTTGAATTGCTACACATGGATCTATATGGACCATCCGACATTTTAACCATTGGTGGAAAGAAATATGTATTTGTTATTGTAGATGACTTTTCAAGATTCACATGGATAATTCTCTTAGTTAGCAAAGATGAAGCTTTCTCTATGTTTTCAACTTTTGTAAACTTGGTGGAAAATGAAAAACAAAGTACTATTATGTCTATAAGAAGTGATCATGGTGGTGAATTTGAAAACAAACGATTCATAGAATTATGTAATGAAAAAGGAATTCATCACACATTTTCTGCACCAAGAACTCCACAACAAAATGGAGTAGTTGAAAGGAAAAACAGAACTATACAAGAGATGGCTAGAACAATGATAAATGAGAGCATATTATCCAAGAAGTTTTGGGGTGAAGCTGTGAGCACAGCTTGTCATGTTTTAAATCGAGTTACCATTAGAGCTATCTTGAAAAAGACCCCATATGAGCTATGGAAGGGAAGGAAACCAAACATATCTTATTTTCATGCTTTTGGATGCACATGTTATGTTCTGAACAATGGAAAAACCAACTTGGAAAAACTTGATGCTAAAAGTGATGAAGCAATATTCCTTGGTTATTCATCAAATAGCAAAGCATATAGAGTTTTCAATAAACGAAACCAAGTTGTAGAAGAATCCATACATGTTATTTTTGATGAAACTAACCCATGCTTTAAAAGAAAGGATGATTCAAGTGATGCAGATGACATAGCAAATGGCCTTGAAAGGCTGCATGTGGAAAAGCAAGAAGATTCCATGGAGGAAAGGGTAAGTGAAGGTAACAATTCCTATAAACCTCCAACTGTTTTAAAATTCAATCATGCACATCCAATTGAGCAAGTTATAGGAAATGTGTATGAAGGTGTAAAAACTAGAAGGTCAAAGCAAAATGTGTGTGGACAATATGCTTTTGTATCCAAGATTGAACCTTCTAATATTGAACAAGCTCTTGATGATGAAAACTGGATTATAGCAATGCAAGAAGAGCTAAATCAATTTGAAAGAAATCAAGTTTGGCACCTTATTCCTAGACCAAATGACTGTATTGTTATTGGCACCAAGTGGGTCTTTAGGAACAAATTAGATGAAAGTGGACTTGTAGTGAGGAACAAAGCTAGACTTGTGGCAAAAGGATACTCACAAGAAGAAGGAATAGATTTTGAAGAATCCTATGCCCCGGTTGCTAGATTAGAGGCAATTCGCATCTTACTAGCTTTTGCATCTCAGATGAACTTTAAATTGTTTCAAATGGATGTCAAAAGTGCATTTCTGAATGGTTATATAAATGAAGAGGTGTATGTAGAACAACCACCTGGATTTGAGGAAAAAGATCAATCTAAATTTGTATACAAGCTAACCAAAGCATTATATGGATTAAAACAAGCTCCAAGAGCTTGGTATGATAGACTAAGCAAATTTCTGATTGATCATGATTTTCAAAAAGGAAATGTAGACACCACTTTGTTTATCAAGTACAATGGAAAGGATATATTGATCATTCAGATTTATGTAGATGACATTATTTTTGGTGCTACTAATGAAACTCTTTGCCAAGAATTTTCTGAGCTTATGCAGAAAGAGTTTGAGATGAGCATGATGGGAGAGCTAAACTTCTTCCTTGGACTGCAAATCAAGCAATTAAATGAAGGAATTTTCATTAACCAGTCCAAGTATATCAAGGAAATGCTAAAGAAGTTTGGCATGGAGAATAGCAAAGGAGCAAACACGCCCATGAGCTCTACAATCAAGCTTGACAAAGATGAGAAGGGCAAAGTAGTTGATTTAAAATTGTATAGAAGCATGATAGGTTCCTTATTGTATTTAACTGCTTCTAGGCCAGATATTTTGTTTAGTGTGTGTATGTGCTCTAGATTTCAATCATGCCCAAAAGAATCACACTTGGTAGCTATGAAAAGAATTTTTAGATATCTAGTAGACACTACCAATTTAGGACTATGGTATCCAAATGGCTCTAATTTTGATCTAATCGGCTACTCGGATGCGGATTTTGCTGGTTACAAAGTAGAAAGAAAAAGCACTAGTGGAACATGTCAGTTTCTTGGAAGCATGTTGGTTTCATGGTTTTCAAGAAAACAAACTAGTGTTGCTCTATCTACGGCGGAAGCCGAATATATTGCCGCCGGGAGCTGTTGTGCCCAATTACTTTGGATGAAACAGCAACTTAGGGACTATGGCATGGATTTTAAAGATGTACCTATTAAATGTGACAATACCAGTGCCATATGTCTAACCAAGAATCCAGTCTTGCATTCTAGGACCAAACATATAGACCTTAGACATCATTTCATTAGAGAACATGTAGAAAATCATGACATATGTTTGGTATATGTAAGAACCGAGGATCAAGTTGTAGACATATTCACTAAGCCCCTAGCAAAAGAAGCATTTTATAAGATTAGAAATGACATGGGAATGCTTGAACTCACTTAAAGCATAAATTGAGGGGGAGCACCCATTTAGGGGGAGCTAACCCACCTATCTCTTTGAATACCCTCTAATCTTTTTGATATATTGACAAAATGGGGAAGAGAGATTTAAGAATGGGGAGAAGAAGAGGATTTGAGTATAAGTCTTTATGATTAAAGGGGAGAGAGATTTGAGGAGAGAAGAGTAGGATATGTATATGCTTAAATGAATACTTTGAATGTTTGCATGATTTCATAATGCAATATGAGCATATTTATTTAAATGAAAGGTATCCACTCAAATCGGTTTTGTCAATCATCAAAAAGGGGGAGATTGTTGGAAACATGAGGAAAACTAGCTAAATCTATGTTTTGATGATTAACAAATCAATTTGAGAAAGTCTTGGCTACTAACAAGTTTGTGAAATGTCTTAAAGAATATACATTTGAAGAAAATCAAGTTGGAAGGCCAAGTCGTTCCCCAAGTCGACTCCAAGATCGACTTCAATGTGCCTAAAACGTCCAGAGTTGAAATGGGAGAAAGAGCAAGTGAAGTCGCAGGTCAAGTCGACTCCACATGCGACTTGGGGAGTCGACTTGGGTAGCCAAGTCGCAGACGAAGTCGACCTCGCTATCGACTTCAGAAGTGCAAATTTGTCCAGAGCTGAAAGTTGGGACACGGAGCTGCCAAGTCGCAGGCCAAGTCGACTCCATGTGCGACTTAGGTGAAGTCGGGGACGAAGTCGACCCCAAGCGCGACTTGAGTTTGTCAAAGATCAAAGCTGCAGTTTCAAATCATTCAAAGGACTTCTTCACTCTAGGCTCAAAAGCTTCAAGCATGATCAAGATCAAGTCAAGCCTATCAAGTCCAAGGACTCAAAATGAAGAACAAATCTATCAAATCAAAGGCAAAAGACATAAGCTTGCTTCAAACATTCAAGTCTCCAAAGCAAGCAAGTTCTCCAATGATTCAAAGTATCAAGCAAAACCAAGAAGAAGCAAAGTCAAGCTTCTAAGGATTGCAAATCATGGAGCTAATACAATCAAGACACAAGGATTCAGAAAGTAATACAAAAGAACTAAAGGCATGAAGAAGACTAAACAAAAGAGAAAGATTTCCAAAGTTCCGGAGTTCAGAAAATCAACTGACGAGGTGAAGTCGAACCCGAAGTCGACTCCACCTGCGACTTGGGTCAAGTCGATGCCCAAGTCGACCCTGACTGGAACTTGAAGTTGCGACGGAGAAGCGAAGTCGCACCCGAAGTCGACTCCATCTGCGACTTGGGCGAAGTCGCATCCGAAGTCGACTCCACATGCGACTTGGGTCGCAACGGTCGGAATGTATTCGAACGTTGGCGCATTAAATGCGCGCCACCTACCTTCTAACGTTCGGATTCCCTCCAAAATTATAAATAGCATTCATGGTGGACGAGGGAAGTAGTTGGAAAACATTAAGTGAGCATAACTCCTATCTACAAGAGCATTAAAGTGATCAAGCCAATCAAGAGAGGAAGAATTGTGCTTCAAGTTGCAAGAGCTACATTCAGAAACTTCAAAGCCATCATCTACAAGTTCTTCCCTGCGCTAAATCGTTTCTACACACCTGTAAAGTGTAGTTTACTTTTATTGTTTACTTGTTTGTGTTGAACTTGATTTAGCTTGCGTAGCTAAGATCAAGAGGTAGCAAAGTAGTGTGTGATTGGAGTGTGACTCATCACCTACTTGTGCTAAGTGTTTGATGCCCCCTATAGCTAGAATCTAGAAGAGAGCAAGAGGCTCTGGTTGTATATGCCCCCTAGAGCTAGAATCTAGAAGAGAGCAAGAGGCTCTGGTTGTATATGCCCCCTAGAGCTAGAATCTAGAAGAGAGCAAGAGGCTCTAGTTGTATTCGCGGAATACAATAGTGGAACCCAAGTCACAAGGAGTGTGAGCTTGGAAGAGTGGAGTAGGGAGGTTGCCCGAACCACTATAAAATCCTTGTCTACTTGCTTTTATTTCTACTCTCTTTATTACTTTGCTTTCCATTCAGTTTCTTCATTCAAGGGGATTAATTCTACAAGGGGTTAAGTTTTTAAGTTACCAAAGAAATTTTTAAGAACCGAATTCACCCCTCCCCTCTTGGGTTTTGCCATCTATTCGGGACCCAACAGAGGGGACAACAAAAGATTCCAAAAATACAAAGGAAGAGGCATGTACATGAATGACGAGGAATCTTCAACGAGTAGCTCCTCAACCAACGAAATAGAGGCGAAAGAATGTGCAGAATTTGCTGCATGGCACAAATCGAGCAAGAAGAACAAACTACCTCAACAAAATGCACAAGTAATGAAGAGGTAAGTTCCAAACTCTCCCATTCTAAATCAAGTTATTCTTCTTTTCAAGAATGCCTCAAATGTACTGAATTAGAAGAACTACAAACTGCATATGATTCATTATATGAAGAAATGAAGAAATTAGGAAGCAAGTTTACAATTAAGAAAAGACAATATGATGCAGTAATAATTGTAAATGGTAAACTTGCAGAGAAATTAGACAAAATGAAAGAAGAAAATGATTTGCTGAAAAAGGAGAACGAATCATTAAATTAATCATTAGCTAAGTTCTCTAATCCAGGAGAAAGTGTTAAAATGTTTCTGAATATGACCTCCCAAACACATAAAAGAGGTCTTGGATATCATACATTTGAGCAAGAAGAAAGTAGCAAATCAAATGTGCAAATACTTGAGAAATATCAAACTAAAACTGCATCTATATACAAGCCACAAAAGAAAAACTTTAAGTGGACTAGAAGACCAACGATTGAACCATTGCATACTTGGAGGCCTACTCCAAGATTACCTATGGCTTGTAATTTCTGCAATAAAATGGGTCATAAAACTTACAAATGTAATTTTAAGAAATTATATCACTATGGTGCAAAATTAGTTTGGGTTCCAAGGAACACAAGATTTGGGCTTTCCAAGTTAGAATAACAAAGATTGATTTATATTACTAACCCAAATGGACCCATAAAATGGGTACCAAGGAGATAAGATTTACTTGCTTATTTTTCAGACATGTTTTAAGGCAAAGGCAAATAATGAATGGTTCATGGATAGCGGTTGCTCAAGGCATATGACCGGTGAAAGAAGTTTATTTCATAAACTTAAGCCTTGCAACGATGGAATGGTTGCCTTTGGCAATAATGAAAAAGGTAAAATTAAAGGTAAAGGAAATATACATAGTATTTCAAATGCATGCATGGAAGATGTTTTGTTGTTGAAGGACTCAAACACAATTTAGAGCATTAGTCAATTATGTGACAAAGGATATAAGGTTGTGTTTGAATCATCTATATGTAACGTATTTGATGGAAAACATATCATGTTTAGTGGAAAAAGACATGAAAATGTATATTTGGTTTCACTTGATGAACTAGATGGCCAATGTCTAATGACCATTGATAATGATCCATGGGTTTGGCATAAAAGGCTTGGACATATAAACATGGGAAATATAAAAACCCTATGGAAAAAGAGTTTGGTAGAAAGATTACCAAAATTGAAATATAACAAGGATAAAATTTGCAAGGCATGTCAATTATCAAAACAACCTAAGATGCCTTTCTCTACCAAAAAGGAAATTTCCACCACTAGGCCACATGAATTGCTACACATGGATCTATATGGGCCATCCGATATTTTAACCATTGGTGGAAAGAAATACGTATTTGTAATTGTTGATGATTTTTCAAGATTCACATGGATAATTCTCTTAGCTAGCAAAGATGAAGCCTTCTCTATGTTTGCAACTTTTGTAAACTTGGTGCAAAATAAAAAACAAAGTATTATTGTGACTATAAGAAGTGATCATGGTGGTGAATTTGAAAACAAACGATTCATAGAATTTTGTAATGAAAAAGGAATTCATCACACATTTTCTGCACCAAGAACTCCACAACAAAATGGAGTAGTTGAAAGGAAAAACAGAACTATACAAGAGATGGCTAGAACAATGCTAAATGAGAGCAAACTATCCAAGAAATTTTGGGGTGAAGCTGTAAGTACAGCTTGTCATGTTTTGAATCGAGTTACCATTAGAGCAATCTTGAAAAAGACCCCATATGAGCTATGGAAAGGAAGAAAACCAAATATCTCTTATTTTCATGCTTTTGGATGCACATGCTATGTTTTGAACAATGGAAAAACCAACTTAGAAAAACTAGATGCTAAAAGTGATGAGGCAATATTCCTTGGTTACTCATCAAATAGCAAAGCATATAGAGTATTCAATAAAAAAAACCAAGTTGTAGAAGAATCCATAAATGTTGTATTTGATTAATTTAACCAAACTCCGAGAAAGGAGGATGAATTAAGTGATGCAGATGAAACAAAAGGAAAAGAACAACCAAAGGAAATCAAGCTCAAGCCAGAAAATCTCATGGAGGAAGAGGTAAGTGAAGGTAATAACTCTTACAAACCTCCAACTGATTTAAAGTTCAAAAATGCCCATCCAATTGAGCAAGTCATTGGAAATGTGTATGAAGGAGTAAAAACTAGAAGATCAAAGCAAAACATTTGTGGACAATATGCTTTTGTGTCCAAGATCGAACCAACTACCATTGAACAAGCTCTTAATGATGAAAGCTGGGTTATTGCAATGCAAGAAGAGCTAAATCAATTTGAAAGAAATGATGTATGACATTTAGTTTCTAGACCAAATGATCATACCATTATTGGTACCAAATGGATATTTAGAAACAAATTGGACGAAAGCGGACTTGTAATTAGAAACAAGGCTAGATTAGTAGCCAAAGGGTATTCCCAGGAAGAAGGAATTGATTTTGAAGAATCATATGCACCCATGGCTAGATTAGAAGCCATACGTATTTTACTAGCATTTGCTTCTCATATGAATTTCAAATTGTTCCAAATGGATGTAAAAAGTGCATTTCTGAACGGATATTTGAATGAAGAAGTGTATGTTGAACAACCCCCAGGATTTGAAGAAAAGGATCAATCGAAATATGTTTATAAATTGACCAAAGCGTTATATGGATTAAAACAAGCTCCAAGAGCTTGGTATGAAAGGTTGAATAAATTTTTGATTGATCATGAGTTTCAAAGAGGAAAAGTTGATACTACTTTGTTCATTAAATATAAAAATAAAAATATTTTAATTGTACAAATTTATGTAGATGATATAATATTTGGTGCTACTGATGAAAATCTATGCCAAGAATTTTCTAAGATTATGCAGAGCGAATTCGAAATGAGCATGATGGGAGAATTAAATTTCTTTCTTGGACTGCAAATCAAGCAACAAAGTGAAGGGATATTTCTAAACCAGTCCAAGTATGTCAAAGATATGCTCAAGAAATTTGGTATGCAAAACAGCAAAGGGGCAAATACTCCAATGAGCTCTACAATCAAGATCGACACGGATGAAAACGGTAAATGTATCGATCAAAAGCTTTATAGAAGCATGATAGGTTCTTTATTATATTTAACTGCTTCTAGACTCGATATTCTCTTCAGTGTTTGTATGTGCTCTAGATTTCAAGCATGTCCTAAAGAATCACATCTACTTGCTGTAAAAAGGATTTTTAAATATTTGATAAAAACTACCAATCTTGGACTATGGTATCCAAAGGGGTCAATCTTTGATTTAATCGGCTATTCGGATGCAGATTTTGCCGGCTATAAAGTAGATAGAAAGAGTACTAGTGGAACTTGTCAGTTTCTTGGATATATGTTGGTTTCATGGTACTCAAGAAAACAAACAAGCGTTGCTCTATCTACTGCGGAAGCCGAATACATAGCCGCCGGTAGTTGTTGTGCCCAATTACTTTGGATGAAACAACAATTGAAAGATTATGGTATTGATTATTTTGATATTCCTATTAGATGTGATAATACAAGTGCAATTTGTCTAACTAAGAATCCTGTACTGCATTCAAAAACCAAGCATATTGATGTGAGACATCATTTTATTCGTGAACATGTTGAAAATCATGATGTTTGCTTAGAATATGTGAAAACAGAAGACCAAATTGCTGATATTTTTACCAAACCACTAGCCAAGGAATCATTTTGTAAAATTAGGAATGATATGGGGATGATAGAGCTAAATTAGGAAAAATTAAACAAGAAACTAAAATTTGAAAAGGTCAAGTCGATGGGTCAAGTCGACTCCACGGGAGCCAAGTCGACTCCGCCAAGTCGACTTGGGAAAGTGAAGTCGACTCCGCTTCAATAGTGAAGTCGACTCCACAAGGGTCGAAGTCGACTCCGCCCCAAGGCGAAGTCGACTCCAAGGGACCGAAGTCGACTTCGCCTAGGGCAAAGTCGACTCCGCGCGCGCGACCGTCCGACTTCTCTCCCCTTTTCTTTCTTCTCCTCTCTTCTTTTCTCCCTCATTTTCCCGCTGTTTTTCTTCTCTTCCTTCTCCGGCTCCGGCGAATTCCTTGCTCCGGTCTATTCCCTTCCATTTTCGACATTCTCTCATCTCCGGCAAGCTCCTAGCTTCGGCAACTTCTCCATCTCTCAAAGTTCATCTCTCTCATTCTCACTCTCTGTTCCCATTCTTTTTCTCCCAAACTCCATTTCTTAATTCCTTTCTCCCTCAGTTTCCAACTCCCAAATCAAAATGGCACCAAAATCTAGACTCCCAAAGCTAGCAGTCAAAAAGCCAACCCAAAGACCAATGCCCAAACCTTCCCAATCCAACACAGAAGAGGAAGTTCCTAGAAAACGAAGGACACCCGCTAAGAGAGCAAGGGAGGAACCATCGACATCAACGGGTAGACGGGTTCGATTTCAAACCACTACTCAATCGTCTGATCGAGCTCCGAGGTCGGAAAGTCAACCTCAAAGCTCAACCTCCTCAAGAATTCCGATCAAAAAGGGACAAGTTTTGAAAATGCCCACGACCTACTTCAAGTTTGAGCAGCAACACAGTCGCTTCTACAAATATTTTTATGAGAGAAAGGTATTCATTCCCAAAATCATCGATTTCAAATTTCTCAGCGACTACGAGTTTGATATAGAAGAGTTGCTTGACTTCCAAGGTTGGACACAACTGTTAAAGTCTGACGAAAGGATCTATCCCAATCTCACTAGACTCTTCTACTATTTATGGGATGATACCAAGTTCTCAGCCTATGTCAAAGGAAGCGAGATGTATCTGGGTTCTCTAAATAACCCAAATCAAGATGAAGCCTTAAGGAGAATCGGGAGCATTCTTCAAGTACCCTATGAAGAAGAACGACTTCCTACAGACCTGACAATGGACAAAATCTACAACGAGCTGACAAAGAGCAACAAGTACCATGCAGGAACAAAGTTTTTGCATTACATGGATCTTTCTCCTAGGCTCAGAGTCCTCCGTCTGCTAATCGCCCACTGTATCTATCCAAAAGGGGGCGGGAGAAATCAATTGAATCCACAAGAAGCCATGATCCTGTGGAAGTTAATCAATAAAGTCAAGATCAGCCTTCCCAGGCTATTTCTAGAAGCCTTGGCGTGCCGGAAAGACAATCCGAGAGGCGTACTACCTTACGGATCCTGGATCACTAGGATTCTAGAACGGTTCGAGGTAGACATCAACGGGGAACCATTTGAAGTTCCCAAAACGACGAATGCAATCAACAAGGCACTGCTCCAACGAATGAAGATCAATCTGGAGCAATTCAGAGAAGACAAAATCCGGAAAAAGCTAGGCGAGCCAACACGAGAGCAAGAGGACCACGCACAGGCTGAGGGGGAGCAACCTCCCGAAGCACCGCCTGCTCAAGCGGAGCCCGCATCTCCTGCGACACACGGATCCTACTCACCTCAAGGATCTGCTGCACCCGAACGAGCGCCTCCTACATCATCTCAAGAGGCCACGCTTCAGAGCATTAAAGAAGAGATTTCGGCTCTTCGGGAAGAAATGGGTCATCAAGAGGATAGGATGACTAGTCTTGTGACTGAGGTCTTGAATGCTATCAATGATATGCATTCCCGACAAGATCGAATCGATCGGGAAATGCATACCATTCGATACCACCTCGCCTCAGGCCGTCACAAGAAGCGACCCATGCCTGAACTTGATCCCTTCGAATCGGGTTCAGTTCATCGCGAGCCGTCTCCCGCATCCGTTTCCTCCTTCTACTCATCAGCCCATAACCGTCCCATCAAACCTATCTCATATCCCATCTCACAATTTCAATTCACAAAGTCTTTGCGAATTGACAAATTTTTGATAGATTGACAAAAAGGGGGAGATAGAATAGGAATTGAGTAGAATTTTTGAGTTTTGGGTCAGGTAGTTTGTATTTAGGAGTTTCATTTTCATTTTTGCTTTACATTGTAAACTGAAAACATGAATGATATGTGTGATATGAATGATTGAAAAGATATGTTCTAAATGTTTGAAAGTTATGTTTTGTTGAAATCTATGACAGTTATGTTCTGTTTTTGAAATGCAATTATCTTGAAAGGAACAAACTCAATTTAGTTTTGTCAATCATCAAAAAGGGGGAGATTGTTGGAAACAATGTTTAAAACAAAACAAAATTGACCAAAGCATTAGTTTTGATGATTAACAAAGAATAATTTGAGTATATCAAGTATACTAATGAGTTTGCCAAATATTTTAAGGAACTGAAATAGTCAAGTCGAACCCCAAGTCGACTTGGACTTCGACTTAGGGTGAAGTCGATCCCAAAGTCGACTCCATTATCGACTTGAAGCAGAACTTCAAAGGCAAAATCAAAACTGGAAGAGTAGCAGGTGAAGTCGCAGGCTAAGTCGACTCCACTTGCGACTTGGGAAGCCAAGTCACACACGAAGTCGACCTCACTATCGACTTCAGACGAGAAAAACTGTCCAGACCTGATTTTGGGGCACAAAGCTGCCCAAGTCGCAGGCCAAGTCGACTCCAGGTGCGACTTGGGCAAAGTCGCAGACAAGGTCGACTCCACCTTCGACTTGAGAAGTTCAGACTTGAAAGATGCATTCCCAAGCTCATTCCAAGAATCTATTTGGACTTTCTCAAATCCAAGTAATATGCAAAGTCCATGTTCAAGATTAACTTGAGTATTCTTGAGATTCAAGGTAAGGATTCAAGTTCAAGTTCAAATCAAGTCTCTCAAGTCCAAAGCAAATTTTCAAGCTTGCTTCCAAATGAAGATATATTCAAGATATGAAGATCAAACGACTCCAAAGCAAGCAAGGTGCATGAATATATCATGCAAGGACTCAAGCTCTCCTAAGTTCTACAAAGTTCAAGCAAATCCAAGATGGATCAAGGTCAAGCTCTTCATAAATCACAAGATCTACAAGTATGAGGAGCCACTTGACAATTAAAAGGACTAAAGGAAGAAAGCCAAGCAAGCTAGAAGCAAAATCAAATGAGGATCAAGGCATTATTGGCGAAGACCAAGTCAAGTCGCAACCCAAGTCGACTACAGGATCGACTTGAGTTGAAGTCTGAGGCCAAGTCGACCCAAGTCTCAGACTTGGAAATCTGAAGAACCCAAGTCGCAGGCCAGGTCGACTCCATGTGCGACTTGGAAGCCAAGTCGCAGGCCAAGTCGACTTCATCTTAGACTTGGAGAATAACGTTCAAATTTTTGAACGTTGTAGTTCATTTATTGCGCGTCAACCACCTCTACAACGTCCATATTTTCCTCATTCTATAAAAGGACACTCAAATGAACGTGAAACAAAAATATACAAGACACTACAATACATTGCCATATACTCTACAAAGTCCAAAGAGAGAAAATAAGTGCAAGAAAGGTTCCCCATTTGATTTTCTCCATTTTTGAGTGGTCCATATACTTTCAAAGGAAGAAAGAGCTTCAAGTTGCAAGCTACTTCATCGATACTCATCCAAGCTGCTTCTAACTTCTTCCTCGAGCTCAACCTGCCTACACATCTCTGTAAAGTGTAGTTTTTCTTATTTCAAAGTCTTGTTGTATTAACCTTGATTTAGCTTGGGTAGCTAAGATCAAGTGTATGCAAAGTAGTGTGATTGGAGTGTGACTCATCACCTACTTGTGCAGTGTGTTGTTTATGCCCCCTAGAGCTAGAATCTAGAAGAGAGCATAGGCTCTAAGTTGTATATGCCCCCTAGAGCTTGAATCTAGAAGAGAGCGGAGACTCTAAGTGTATTCGAGGAATACATAGTGGAACCCAAGTCACAACGGAGTGTGAGCTTGGAAGAGTGGAGTAGGGAAGGTTTGCCCGAACCACTATAAATCTTATCTTCTGCTTCCTTTTACTGCTTTATCTTAATTGCTCTCTATTTTCTTTCAAAAGGGGATTAATCTTTCAAGGGGTTAAGATTTTTAATTTACCAAAGAATTTTTTAAAGAACCCAATTCACCCCTCCCCTCTTGGGTTTAGCCATCAACTCGGGACCAACAATAAGTATATCCTCGAACACATGTTGGATACCAAAAGGGAAAACCTCTAGTCCCTCATCCTGGTTCAACCCACTTGACAAATATCATGTTCTAATCATATAAAGACTGCTAACAGTTAGTTTGTTTCACAAAGATCATATAGTAACATTTGATTTTTCTCCAAACCCTATTAATCATAAATTGTCACGAACCTTAATGTTCTATGCCACGAAATTATTGAATACTACCACTTCGTACAAGCCCTATATCATGTTTAAGACGAGATTTCATCACTAATTCAACAAGAGGTGGTATCTAACCTCATCATGATTTCTCCCAAAACAATGGCTTTAAACTCGGATCTTCTAGATTTCTAGCTTCCTTGGTGCTAATCGACAATCTTCAAAGAGGTTCGGAAGAGTTTTTGGAAAAACCTAGGGCTACCGAGACTGGTAAGAAGGGAAGAAGGAAAGAGAAAGCAGAGGAAGATAGGAGAGGAAGACAGGCATGAATGAAGTCCTAGCACAGCCCTTCTTTTAACTAAAGTCTCATTGAGACGGATCGAGCACGGGCTGGGTCCAAGCATGGACCGAGTTCAATCATAATTTGTAATTTACTTTCCCACCTATACGACTTAGTAAATTAAAAATTTCTCCAGGGTGTTGCCCCCTTGATCCCCGCGACCTGACTAGGCAGGTCGAACCCTGTATCTACTTTGCAAAGTAGAAGGTAATCATAGTGTCCCAAATAATGCGTTAATTATACACCTCCTAAATCAATATCGAACAAATCACATCATAACTAGGGGCGCAGCTATGAAAACATGCAAGTGAAAAACTCGTATTCATGCCTAACATGCTTGTGAATAGTGTATCATACAACCCAACATGCCAAGATTTTATATATATATATATATATCATCAACACATGGAAAATTTTCATCATTCATCCAACATGAAATATATTTCACATATCATAGTGATAATCACAACCTGTTCATAAAACATCATCATTGAAAAGATATTCTTTTTTATTTCAAAATCATCATCATTGTCTTTACATACAAATTTATATATACAACATTTCTATCAAAAACTGCATGTAATTTTGGATGCTGCCTTCATCATTTCCTGTTAGTTGTTGAAAAAGCATGGGTGAGTATAATACTCAGTAAGCAAGTCATACATAATTTTTCAATCATTTTCATAAAATGCAAATGCAATGCATTTATAGCATTTATGACATTCCTTTAGATGCGACGCTAGCTAGGTGCCCATCTCATACATGCTCCCATCTCAGGGAGGTCGCCGCCGGCCTGGGCCTATATAAGCAACTTGGCAATAGTGAGGGGGACATCCGATCTGCTTACTACCTCAACTATGGCCTATTCCTCGTGCACATGCTCATTTGCATACACATGTCGGCATGACATTTGCAAATCATAAACAATTTCATAAAAAGCATTTAATAAATAATTTAACAAATGTACTTCAGTTCATGTAAAGCAGTTATAGGTATGGCCAACCTTAAATAAATTTCATAAAGCAATTTACAAGCAATTTCAAGCATTTTGGAAAAAAATTTGCAAAGTATATAACTTGCTTACCTTCTCAGTGGTTGTCCTCGACTTTTTCCTTTCCTTTTCCTATTCAAGGAAAAAGGATATTTCATTTCTTCTATTCAAACTGCTTCCTATGCATGCTCTATATTATTTGGGTATTATATTTTTATACGGATATTTTTATCCATAAATTCTTCAAAAATTCCATCCTTAGATTTAAATATTAATCTCAAATTTTCTCCAAAATTACGCTGTACTGTAGCATTACTGTTCATCCGAGGTTACTGTTCACATTAACGTGGGTTACTGTTCACATTAACGTGGGTTACTGTTCACATTAACGTGGGTTACTGTTCATGAGTTCCAAAAATTGACATTTTTTCCAAAAATAAAAAATACCATGACATAGCTTATGCCTAGTATATCATGGAAAAATTTATACATTTTGAATTTATCATCATTAACTTGCCTAAATAAATCATTTTCTCCATATACTAAAAATCAACATAAATTCACTTAAGCATAATCCTTAATTCCAAAAATTATGAAATTAATATATCATTATTAAAAAATCATATTTATCATAATCATACATCCCAAATTATCATTTATCAATTTTGGAGCATTATTTACACATATCATATGCTATCTTCCCGAATGCTCTAACTTTGCTCTAAATTTTTTATGTTTTTGCATAATTCCAATTAAGCATTATATCTATACTTATTTTCTCATGAATAGGCATTATTTAAGAATACTTTTACCCTACTTAACATCCAAAAGAAATTTGGATAGAAATCACTTACCCGAAGTGGAGATATCCCACTTTTTCTTACAATTTCTCTCTCTAACTTCCTCCTTTTCTTCCTTGGACGTTTGGGAGGGTTTTGGGAGCTGGTGGAGCTGAGATTTTGTGCTCTTGGACTTCCACCCCTGCCTCCTATTTATAGGGTTGGATTTTTCACAAAATTGGATTTTACCCCCAAGCTTGAGGTATTTAATTATAAAAATATATTTTTTTATAATTTCTAAAAATGAATTGAGCCAAGAGCAACCACCCTAGGCCTGCTCCATCCCCCCTATGCTTCCCTATTTTATTTATTATTTTTTTGATTTTTAAAATTAATTAATTTAGGCTAAATAAATCTTAGCCGTTGGTTTATGATGATGATGATCATGGACCGTTGATTTTGGTCAATTTCTCAACCACCCCCTGCCACGCCCCTTGATGCAGCTGCTTTTTATTTATTTATTTATTTTAATAAAAAGTCAAAAGTAACATTAATGAAAAAGATAAGTTACTTTTTGATCACCATTTGACGTTTCATCTTGACCCTTGATTTATGATTTTCATCACATCTTAACCCATTCATCATGTCCATCATGAATTTTTAATCATCCATAAAAAATTTCATCGAATTCCGATGCCCGGATTGCAAATTATGAATTTTTCTTTATTTTTCCACTAAAATCCAAATTTGTATTAAAATATAAAAAAGAATTGATATTTCGTCCTATAGTTATTAAATTCTTTATTTGTCTTTTTGTGATTAGGTTAATCCAAGTAATTAACTCTTAATCACGTGTCTTAATCTCTGGTTACTATTCACGTGCACTATTCACATGGGTTAAATTCTTAATTGCATTATTCTAACCTCCAATACACATATCCATCAATATAATCATGAATTTTCATTTATTATAAAAATAATTACAAAATAATCTCGGGTTTTCAACTCGAAATGACGCGTATATTGTCTGGATTTCACAATTCTCCCCCCTTATAATAGGTTTCGTCCCGAAACCTATCTTTCCTTGAACAATAGAGGATATTTCCTTTCGACCTCTTCTCGTAGCTCCCAAGTGGCTTCGGATTCCGAATACCGATTCCATTGTACTTTTACATACTCGATTTTCCTGTTCCAAAGCTTCTTGATCTTGAAATTCAATATTTTGATTGGTCTTTCCTCATAGTTCAAGTGTTCTTGGATTAGCAAATTCTCTGCTATCAACACATGGGTAGGATCGGAAACATATTTCCTTAGCATGGAGATGCGAAACACATTGTGGATGACACTTAGTGCTAGAGGCAGGGCTATTCTATATGCTAGATTGTCTATCGCTTCCAAAACTTCAAAAGGCCCGACATATCTTGGGTTTAGTTTTCCCCTCTTTCCAAACTGGGTGACTCCTTTGAATGGTGTTACTTTGACAAATACGTGATCCCCAACTTGGATATTTAAATCCCTTCTCTTGCAATAGGTGTAAATCTTTTGCCTGCTCTGGGCTATGAGTATACACTGGCGAATCACTTGAACTTTTTCTGTCATTCTTTTTTAGAGGTCTGGACCTAACTTCCTTTCTCCTACTTCATCCCAGTTTAGAGGAGTTCTGCATTTCTGTCCATACAATGCTTCGAATGGGGCCATTTGAATACTTGCTTGATAACTGTTGTTATAAGCAAATTCTGCCATAGCCAAATATTCATCCCATGATCCTCCAAATTCTACTGTGCACATTCTTAGCATATCCTCAACTATTTGATTCACCCTTTATGTCTGCCCATCAGTTTGAGGATGAAATGTTGTACTGAATTTCAGCTATGTACCTAAGGTTTGATGTAAACTTTTCCAAAATCAAGATGTAAAACTGAAATCTCGATCGAAAACTATTGACTTAGGTACTCCATGCAGTCTCACTATCTCCTTATAATAAATCTTGGTCAGTCGCTCAGCAGTAAAATTTTTCTTGATGGTTAGGAAATGTTCTACCTTTGATAATCTATCAACTATTACCCATATAGAATCATTTTCATTTTGAGTTCTTGGCAACCCTTCAATAAAATCCATAGTAATATCATCCCATTTCCATTCTGGGACTTCTAGTGACTGTAATTTTTCAGGGGTTCTTTGATGATCAACCTTAACCCTTTGACATGTTAGGCACTTAGCCACATATTCAGCAATTTCTCTCTTCATATTATTCCACAAATATATTCTTTTGATGTCTTGATATATCTTAGTGCTACCTGGATGCATCGAAAATGGAGAGAAATGTGCTTCTTTCAATATCTGGTCTTTATTTCTTCTTAGTTGGGTATACACAGGCGACCCCTATATCTGTACATCCCATGTTCATCTTGTATATATTCATTGTGATTTTTCTTGATCATTTTCTCCACGTAATTCTTTAAATCCTCATTTTCTTATTGAGCCATTTTAATTTTCTCAAATAGATTCGACTGGATTTCTAATTGAGACAATCTAACTTGTACCCCAGGTGGGCTTACAATTAACTCTAATTGTCTCAATTCTTGTAGCAGCTCTTCTTCCTTTATGATGAGATATGCTAAGATAATATTTCTACTTAGTGCATCGACTACTACATTAGCTTTGCCTGGATGATATAAAATGTTGAGGTCATAATCTTTAAGTAACTCGAGCCATCTTCTTTGCCTCATGTTTAACTCTTTTTGAGTAAAAATGTACTTGAGGCTTTTGTGATCAGTATAGACCTCACATTTAACTCCATATAAATAATGTCTCCAAATTTTTAAAGCAAAGACTACTGCTACCAATTCTAAGTCATGGGTTGAATAGTTTACCACATTTGGCTTGAGTTGCCTGGATGTGTATGACATAACTTTGCCATATTGCATCAGTACACATCCTAATCCTTTTTTTGAGGCATCACTATAGATCACAAATCCTTCTTTCTCCGTAGGCGGTGTTAGAATTGGAGCTTTTACCAGTCTTTTCTTTAACTCTTGGAAACTATTCTCATATTCCTGTGTTCATTCATACCTAACTCCTTTCCTTGTCAGCTTTGTGAGTGGAGTTGACAATTGTGAGAATCCTTCCACAAATCTCCTGTAGAGCCAGCTAGCCCTAGAAAGCTTCTTATTTCTGTGATATTTGTTGGCTGTGGCCACTTTGTTATTGCCTCAATTTTTTGAGGATCTACCTGTACTCGCTTCTCGGATAGATTGTGGCCAAGAAAGGCTACCTGTTTCAACCAAAACTCATATTTCTTGAATTTAACATATAATTTCTCCCTTCGGAGAATTTCCAATACTATCCTCAAATGTTACTCATGCTCTCCTTCTGTTTTTGAATAAATCAATATATCATCAATGAATACCACCACAAATTGATCCAAAAATTCTCGAAAAATCCTGTTCATCATATCCATAAACACAACTGGGGCATTTGTTAGTCCAAATGGCATGACTAAGAATTCATAATGCCCATATCTTGTTCTGAATGCTATTTTATGGATGTCCTTCTCAACTGGTGGTACCCTGACTGTAAATCAATTTTTGAAAATGTAGAAGCTCCTTTTAACCGATCAAAAAGATCATCTATTCTTGGGAGTGTGAACTTATTCTTGACTGTTACTTTATTCAATTCTCTGTAATCAATACAGAGTCTCAAACTTCCATCCTTTTTTCTTATAAATAGTACTGAAGCTCCCCAAGGTGATGCACTGGGTCTAATAAACCCTTTATCTAATAAATCTTGAATTTGTACTTTCAACTCAGCCAATTCGGTTGGTGCCATTCTATATGGGGCCTTAGATATTGGGGCTGTCCCTGGGATAATTTCTATTTCCATATCCATTTCCCTTTCCGGTGGTAAATTGCATAGCTCCTTTCGAAAAATATCAAGAAATTCCTTTGCCATTGGAATTTGTTCCATCGGTATCCCATCTCTTTTTATTGTGTTTATAGAGACCAGATAGGCTGTACACTGTTGGCGTATCAGCTTAGCTGTTTTCATAGCTAATACCATCCTTATTGTGTTTTCTGGCTCTCTTATTTTACTAATCTCTATTTCATCTTTTGGTGCTTCAAATTGTACCTTTTTATTTCTACAATTAATTGTCGCACCCCATTGACTTAGCCAATCTATCCCTAGTATGACATCAAACTCTGTCATTGGTAATAGGATCAGATCAACTTCTAATATTTTTATTCCTATCTTGATAGGACATGCCTTGCAAATTTGGTTTATACTTGCCAATCTATATACTGGGGATTCTACATGTATAGCACTACTAGTTTCTTCTACCCGAAGTGCGTGTGTGATTACGAATTGGTATGATATAAATGAATGCGTAGCTCCAGAATCAAATAAAGCTACTACGGAATTTCCTAAAATGTAAATCATACATGTAATCACTTTCTCCTCCATCTCTTGTGACTCTATTCGGGAGAGGGCTTGGACACGCACTGAGTTGGCAGTAGTACCAGGCCGGTTGGTGATGGCAGAGACCTTTTGCTGGGCCGGCCTCCCTCGGGCTGGTGCTCTTTATGGCTTATTTGGACAGTTGGGCGAAATGTGTCCCGCGGTCCCAGGCCACATGACTCGCTTGGCCACATTTGTAGCATTTTCCTATTCCTTGCAAACATTCGCCTGAATGGCGTTCGTGGCAAGTTCTACAAGTCGGGGTGCTCTTTGTCTTGTCGCCAATCTTCTTTTTCCCAGCGATTCCCCTTTTTCCTTGATTAGCCTCACTTTCCTTGGAGGCTGTAAAAAATTATTTTTGAGCATGCTTAAGCTCTTGTATCCTTATAGACTCCATTTCCAATGCCCTAGCTATGGCGCCCCCGACCCGAGGCTCCACATAGTCCTTACTCCGGGGTCGAAAAGGGTTGGTAAACGTGACTCAGGATTGTTGCCCTAGTCACACGGCGGGATTTTTAATCGGATATCGTCCAAATTTTTTTTTAAACTCATCTCGTAACATCATATCATCGTATATAAACACATTTTTGGCATCAATGTCACATATATTATTCATATCATAATAACCGATTTGTCTACATCACAAGTTCTATCAACCTAAATATTTCATACTTACATACTTTGAAAATTCCATATAATCATTCATATTAACACAAAACCATTCATATTTTCTTTTATTGAAATAATTCACATATTCACATAAATACAATCATACTTATCATATTCATAAAGTACGTCTTTAAACATGATCATCTTATATTCGCCCCTCTGGACATCTACATAGGACTGCAAATAATATCTGTATATCATTTCTACCTTGCATCCTTTATGAGTCAGCTCGATAGCTTGTCTGATATTTTCAAAACACATGTGAGTAATAATACTCAGTAAGCAAGCCTTTTCTTTTGCAAGTAAACATTTTCTTTTCCTTCAAATGCATTTCTTTCTATTGGGTAGGAGACACTTATCAAGTGATCAACTACCAATAGATCAGAAACCTTTTCATCCTTATGCGTATTATGAGAATACAATGCATTCAAGCATATATGACCTTTTTCCAAATGGATCTCTAGCTAGGCGTCCACTACTTGATCCTGCTCCTATTTCAGAGAGGCTGCCGCCGGCCTCAGCCTGTATTAGTGACTCGGTCATGCAAGAGGAGGACAATTGGTCCAATTACACCTCTCTTGTGACCTATTTCTCGTGCACCATGATCATTCACAAACACATGCTGACATGACATTTCTAAATCCTAAACATTTCATAAAAGCAGTGAACAAATAGTTAGCAATCATTTCATGTAAAGCATTATAGGAATGGTCATCCTTAAATACGTTTCCTAAAAACATGTGAGCAAACAATTTGCAAACATTTAGAAATAATTTAGAAAGCATATAAAATATCATTTTCAAAGTTGTGATTGCTTACCTATGTAGTCAACTTGTACCTTCCACTTTTTCCTTTCTTTTTCCTATAGAAATGAAAAAGACATTTTTTTCTCATATAAACATAATATCCCATGCTTGCACATTTCTACTATTAACTCTGAATCTATCTTAGGGTTTTTAACCCATGTGTGTTTCATATCAACTTCGACCCATTTCTACCTTTAGTTCAATATTGTCATCACCCTGTTCCAATTCACTTAAGTTTACCATATCTCACTTATCAATTCCATCTTTAACAGTTGTTTTCTTTCCTTTAATCAACTTCTCAAGGCAATTGGTTATGAACTTCCTAAGTCATTTGATGTCACCAATACAAATAAGCCGTTTATCTTCCTTTTTCCATAAATTCAATATAATTATCTTCTAACCACATTTTCATATTTGGCTAATACCAACCACTCTTATCCTCATTTGGTTGAACTTGTTTCAAGGTCTAACCATTCCATTTATTTTGTTATCATTATTTAAGGGTTAATTTTCCAAATCTTACTTAGGATTTGTAATACTTAGCTAAATCCAACATCTTGGATTTTAGCATTTTATACTTAGCATATATTTCCTATAATTGACATATTATTTGAGAAAATATCTCAAGATATTTTCTTAAGGGTAAGGGCTTATAATTTGGGTCTAAACTTTTTATAATTTTTGTAATTTTCCTCAAACAGCCCTATATATTACATTTTACCCTCATCTATGTTTTCTAAAATCACATCTTAGGTACTTAATCACTTACTTAGTGATCATAAATTTGTACTTTTTTTGTAAACCTTGTTTACACATTATAATGAAAATAAATTCCATTTAAATTTTCTGAAACTTATTATTAAATGCCAAAACAGCCTTTTTTCCTTATTTTCACTAAGTTTCATCTTCTTATTTACCCATTAATTCCATATACATATTATAACATAAATTATTAATCATTCTTGCAATCCTTAATCCTTTATTACACTCCTGACTAACATATATATGAATTCAGGTCATTTCCACTTAGGTTTCATATTTCTTTTTTATTATTTTTCAAATTGTCCACATTTTCTTAAATCAGGCGTACTGATTTCTTGAAATCTTAATTTATAATCAAATCAAGGTATTTAACTCTGAAATTTCTATCATACATCAGTAACTACATGAATTATCCTCATAAAAATTGTAGCAAGAACTATCAATATTATATATTTATTTTGTCATTTTTACTGTGCTGGACAGTGTTGTGAAATTTGGGACAACCCTAATCACATTAATTTTAATCCATATTTATGTCATCCAAAAATCATTTTTGAATTTTTTCAAGTGATAATAATGAGGTCTTATATATCATATCAAAATTCTAGAACAAAAATTTATCTACAAAAAATATTAAAAATCAGTTACTACAGCTGATCCTGTCACCCGTTTTACCCTATTTAAGTTAATTGTCTCGAATTTTTAATTTACAACCTACTTAACATTTTAAGCTGGAAAATTGGTCGTTCCTTAATGATAATATAATGATCTTGCACGCAACGTTTCATGGAAAAAATATTTTTTTTACTTGATCGTTCATATTTTTGTTTCTAATATCACATAACCTCCAGATTTGAAGCAATAAATCAAAATTAACTTAGACTTATCAAATTAATCATGAAAATATCCCTAAATTAGTTTAATGCTGAATTAGTTTAATGACATTAATCCTTACCCATCTTTTCATTATTCATAAATCATATTTTAAACATGATTATAAAAATCTGTTTGCATCGGTACATCCATTCCAAAATTAAATTCCATTCCAGAATGAAATTCAATTAGAAATGAAAGAAAATGATTAAAAAGCACCTGGACTCGTTGAAACATTCAGCAATATATCTCCATATCTTTCAGGGACGTACAACATCTGCCCTTTTTAAAATGCCCAGCAGCTGCCCCCTTTTATATTTGCCTTTAGGCGGTTTACTAAGGTTAATTATTAACCTAACTTGAGCTGCCATTTAACACATTATAGGTGTTGTATTTTTATAAATCCAGCAATTACATGCATTTACCCTACGTCCATGCTCCTGGATTTTTCATAAAAAAAAATTTAATATATATTTCCATACATAACACTACATGCACCGGCGCTATTCACGTTTTCTTTTTCTTTTTTTTAACGGAAAATTCCATCATCAATTAATTAATTCATAACTATATAAATACACACTTATATATTATGGAAAGTTTTGTTATTAATATATATACAATTTCTCACAAAATGCACCTTTTGGAATCTTGAAAAAAAATTTGTTTTATTTTAATTAATTAATTCATATTTGGACATAAAATCTCTTTTTAAAATTTTGGAAACATGTTTTCTAAAATTTCATTCCTTCATTAAATAGCGCATATTAAAATAGGCTTACCCATAAAATTTCACCTCAATTGGAGCAAAGTACATATTTTAATTTAATTTAAAATCGTATTTTGGCATAAAATTTCATTTTAAAAACTTGTAGACATGTTTTTCAAAATTTAATCCATTCATGATGTAGGGTATATTAAAATAAACTTTCTCCAAAAGTTTCATCTCAAACAACCTTATATACATCAACATATTAATTAACTAATTAATTATGTAAAATAATAAATATCCACTAGACGTAAAAAAAATTTCACAATCTATTTTGTCTAGATTAAAGAGCACATAATTTAGTATTTTCTATTAAATTTTATTGTCCAGCTGAGTTATACATGCTTAGATCTAATAAAAACAATGAGGATGAATATAAGCTCTTAGTTAGGACCCCCAATTGGCCAAAAAAAATTTCATTTATTTTTATTTTTCCATAAGGTCCGTAAATTTAAATAGTTTCAATTTGTATAATTCAAAATTTTGAAATTCTTCCCGAAATATTTGTAAAAATTCATTTTCAAAGCTAATCTTTGTGGGGTGATAAATTACCCTCCATTTTCTTATAAATTATAAATATAACCTTTGTAAATTCCAATTAAGTCCCATTTTTGTCTCCACTCTTGTCAAAATTACCAATCAATCATCTTTTCTAAATTTACAATTTAATCTCACTTTTGTAAAATTGCAATTTGGTCTTTTTGTGATTATTGCTAATCCCACTTCACTTAATCATTTTTCCACTAATTTTCATTTCCCATATGGGTTACACCGGAGCCCTTCATTTTATGAAATTTTCAATTTTATCCTTAGACGATTTCAAGCTATATTTATTAAGCTTAAAATTTGGGGTTTCACAATCCTCTCCCCCCTCTTGCAAAAGGTTTCATACCAAAACCCATTTCATTTCAAATAATTAAGGCTATTTTCTTTCTACTCCTTCACGAAGTTCCCAAGTTGCTTCATTTTCAGCGTATCGGTTCCATTGAACTTTGACATACTCAATCTCCCGATTCCATATACACTTTATGGACGTCCATCCTATTCTAAATCCAACTCCGTAAAATTTCATCATTCAAACTAACCCTGGATGTCCAACTTATATTTCTTTTTCCATCATTCTTTCATGATTTCAAAATTCATTTTTTTTATCATACATAATCACACATTTATCATGACTAAAACAACTTTTAAAATAATCTATTTTCAACATAATCTTAGCTTTATCATTTCATCACTTCAATTTCATTAACTTAACGTGATTAAAGCAGAAAATAAAAATCTATTTTGGCATCCATAACTAATCCAACTTCCATCTTTCATAAATCATGTCATCAACTCATATAATCACCATCTAAATATCCATAAATCCTTAATTGATTTAACATAGAGTCCAGGCAACTAAAAATCTAATTAACATGTCCATAAGTTCCCATTTATTGCTCACTTATAAATCATGATTTTTAAACATGATTTTAAGAGAATAATCTATTTTGTTACTCATATAATTCCAACATCACCTGTATCATCAATCATGGTAATATGTTTAATCATTCATACATATAATTATCATTTCCTAACCATTTATATTATCCAAATAAACTTCAAAACATCATATATAAACTGGTTTGGTCTTTCCTGTCTATATACTCAATCCATCATTTCAATTGAGTATATTCATCATCTAAAGATCATCAAATTTTAGCATAACAAATGAAATCATATAATGCCTTTAGATGTCACTTAATCATGGCAAAATTATGCATTAAAAATACAAAATTTAAGTTGGAACAATTACCTGCCTTGGGACGTATACAATTTCCTTTTCTTGCTTCCTTTCTTCTTCCTTCCATATTTATATCTTCAAAAATTCCTTTCTCACAATCTTTATACCATTTATGTCTATTCTAAGCTGGATATATATTGTCATACCACTTACATCCCTCATTTTATTATTGTACTTTTAATAGTATCAATAGAAAGGTTAGTAATAATCATTATATAAATATAAACAATTTCATTTCTATAGCAAAGAATACCTTTGCCTCAAATATATTTCGTGCATATCTTTATCAACAGAAAGTCTCTTTCGCTAACTTCATCAATTTTATTCTCACTACTTAGGTATTTTCTAGTGAAAATACCAATACTAAGATAATCTATAGTATATTATGATAGATAATACATGATATAAATATCATGATTTCAATTTCTTCTTTTCCTTCATACTTTCTATACTTATCTACGAATCCTTATGATGATATCACTCTCTGTGGTATCATATCTTTCCTTTTATCATTCTTCATTTTCCTCTTTGCACTCCCTTTTTTTTATTAGCTTCTCATTATGCATAATTCTTAATATATAATTATCAAATCATTAAGGAAGGATTCTTCGACTACATACTCACCTTGAATGCGGCTCTTTCTATCACTAATCCTGTCAATCATAAAAGGTGGAGTTAGAACTATATATAACATATATTTCTTAAATATCCACCTTTTATCTATATTTTTCTCAAATCTTATATTTTTTCCTATTTTCCTTTTCAACATCACTGTTCATAATGAAAAATTACTTTTCCTTTATAAATCATATACCTATCAAAATATTATAGCAATTTCCTATATTTACAACATAATTATGACAAATCATCAAATGTTCATATAACCATAAAAATCAACATATCATAGGTATATCTTATAATTTCAATCTATCCCTTCCATCATTCTTCCTATACCTATTCATCAATCCTTGCAGGATCATATCTTTCTTTCCATATCTATTTACCATTCTTTGCTCTGATATTACTCTCTGTGGTATTCTACTTTTCCTATCATCATCCTTAATTTTTCTACCTGTTTACCAAACCTTGCTTTGATATCACCTTCTATGGCTGGCATTTTCAACCGCTTTAAAACATTTATTAGTATCAATGTCTATCATATCATAACATACTTAGTCATAAATAAAGTTCAAACATATATTCACATGATTATGTATTTCACAAATTTCATTCATAGTTAGCAAAATTTTTATACACATTGTGACACCTTTGTACATAGGTTATCTAAGTCTTATGTACCTATTTTAGCAATATTTATATTTACAAAAAAATATATATATTCGTGGAAATTTTGTGCCCCCTGGTCCCCGTTCCCTTTAGTGACCTCTTTTCCTTATCCCTAGGAATCTCCTAAGGCTAAAAGGTACAGATGTAGCACTTTACTATCTTTGTTTCAGCAGTTCCGCAATCCCGAGCTATGTGACTCATCTGGCCACACTTGTAGCATTTTCCCGAACCTTGTGAACAGAATGGTGCTTTTTGTAGGTCTTGCAAGTGGGGGTGCTCCTTGTCCTGTTACCGGCCCTCTTCTTCCGAGTAGTTGCCCTTCTTTTCTTTCCTTTATTAGCCTTATTTCCCTGGGAGGCTGTAAAGAAAGGTTTCTGAGCTTGCCTAAGCTCTCTGTTGGTCCCGAGTTAATGGCAAATTACCCAAGAGGGGAGAGGTGAATTGAGTATTTAAAATTTTTCAATTTAAACTGGAAACTTTACCTCGATTAGTTTAGTCCCCTTTAGTAAAGCAAATGGAAAGCAACAAGATTATGAAAGCGGAAATGAAAAGCAATGGACAAGATTTATAGTGGTTCGGGCAACCTTCCCTACTCCACTCTTCCAAGATCACACCCCTTGTGACTTGGGTTCCACTATGTATTTTGTGAATACAACTAGAGCCTCCGCTCTCTTCTAGATTCCAGCTCTAGGGGGCATATACAACCAGAGCCTCCGCTCTCTTTTAAATTCTAGCTCTAGAAAGCATATACAACACGTAACACAAGTAGGTGACAAGTCTCACTCCAGTCACAATGCTACTTTGCTATCACTTGGTTTGAAACACCAAAATCAAACCAAGCATCAAAAATCGAATAACAAAATGAAATGAAAGAAATCTACACTTTACAGATTTGTGTAGTCAAGTTTCAGCTCGAGGAAGAATTCGTAGAAATAACAAATCGATTGGCGTTGAAGCAAACAGCAAGTTGAAGCTCGTTCTTCCTTCAAAACATGTAAAGATCACTCAATTGTAGAAGAAAATGGACTATATAACTTAGTAGCTTCTCTTTTCTCTTTTTCTGCTCAATCTTATATATTTCTACGTTCACTTGAGTGTCTATATATAATGCAAAGAGAGACTTGAACGTTAGAGAGTTAGTTGGCGCGTAATAAATGTGCCAACGTTCAAATTTTCAAACGTTACGACCCAAGTCGCAGGTGGAGTCGACTTCGTGTGCCACTTCGCCCAAGTCGCAAGCTAGAGTCGACTTCAGGTGCGACTTCGGCTGTAAATAGGCTGCTTCAAGTTCTTCCTTAGGTCGACTTAGTCTTAAACTTGACCCAAGTCGCATGTGGAGTCGACTTCGGGTGCGACTTTGGATTCCTCCAATTTCCAAGTCTATCTTTTAAGTTGACTTGGACTGGGACTTGACCCAAGTCGCTGTTGAAGTCGACTTCGGTTACGACTTAACTTTCTTAGCTTGCTAAGTGAACTCGAATTCTCTTGAAATTGACTTTGGTCACTTTATTTTCTTCAAATTAAATGTTCTTCCCTTGATTTGTAACATTTGAAATTCTGTATGATTATTTTAGCTTGAAACCTTTTTGACTCCATGTCTTGAAATCTTGAATTCTTGAGTCTTGGAATGCATGAAAATGTCCAAGTGATAGTTCTTGATCTAGTTAGATGATTTCATGCAACTTTGCTTGCTTTGGACTTGCTTTAATCTTCATTTGTTCCAAGTCGAAAATTTGAGTTGACTTGGTCTTCAACTTCACTCAAGTCTATCATCAAGTCGACTTGGTCTGTGATTTTGTTCTTCAAGTTCTGTGCTGTCAGTCTGAAGTCGATGCTGGAGTCGACTTGATCTGCGACTTCACCCAAGTCGCATGTGGAGTCGACTTCGTTTGCGACTTCGGCAGCTTTTGGTTCCCAATTTCAACACTGGACAGAAAATGACCCTTGAAGTCACTGCTGGAGTCGACTTGGGGATCGACTTGGCCTAAGTCGATGCCTGAGTCGACTTGGGGATCGACTTGACCTGTCATGCTTTATATTTTTCATTTTTATAACCTTAAACATTGCACAAAACATATTAGTAGCTAAAACTTACTCAAATTGAGTTGTTAATCATCAAAACATTTACTTTGGGTATTTTGCTTCTGATTTCATCACTTGTTTCCAACACTCTCGAGTCCTCGTTGATTCCATCTCTAATGCCCTAGCCCTCTCGAAGCTAAAGGCATAGTCCTTTATTAGAAATGGGGCCTGCTGGTTCCACAAGCCTCGTAGCATCCCAGCAACCTGGACTGTCCACTGTTGCATAGCCTTTTCTACGGCTATAGCTACCCTTTCTTCTATATTAACCTTTGCTAGAGGTCTAGAACTATCTTCTTGTCCTTGGCGGGTTCTTGAGGACTGTTCCTCTGATTCCGCCCTACTTATTCTCTTACTAGTCTCGTCCCTGGTTTGATCAACAATTTCCTCCATCGAGGCCTTTCCTTTGTTTGTCATCTACATATAAATCATCAATAATAAACCAATTGATCAAAATCATGAATTCATGTAACTTAGTTTGATCATTTCCTTCCTTTCTTGCCATTTTACCAACTTTTGCTCTGATACCAAGCTCTGTGGCGCCCCCGACCCGAGGCTCCACATAGTCCTTACTCCAAGGTCGAAAAGGGTTGGTAAACGTGAATCAAGATTATTGCCCTGGTCACACGGCGGGATTTTTAATCGGATCTCGTCCAAAATTTTTTTTAACTCATCTCGTAACATCATATCATCGTATATAAACACATTTTTGGCATCAATATCACATATATTATTCATATCATAATAACCGATTTGTCTACATCACAAGTTCTATCAACCTAAATATTTCATACTTACAACTTTGAAAATTCCATATAATCATTCATATTAACACAAAACCATTCATATTTTCTTTTATTGAAATAATTCACATATTCACATAAACACAATCATACTTATCATATTCATAAAGTACGTCTTTAAACATGATCATCTTACATTCGCCCCTCTGGACATCTACATAGGATTGCAAATAATATCTGTATATCATTTCTACCTGGCATCCTTTATGAGTCAGCTCGATAGCCTGTCTGATATTTTCAAAACACATGTGAGTAATAATACTCAGTAAGCAAGCCTTTTCTTTTGCAAGTAAACATTTTCTTTTCCTTCAAATGCATTTCTTTCTATTGGGTAGGAGACACTTATCAAGTGATCAACTACCAATAGATCAGAAACCTTTTCATCCTTATGCGTATTATGAGAATACAATGCATTCAAGCATATATGACCTTTTTCCAAATGGATCGCTAGCTAGGCGTCCACTACTTGATCCTGCTCCTATTTCAGAGAGGCTGCCGCCGGCCTCAGCCTGTATTAGCGACTCGGTCATGCAAGAGGAGGACAACCGGTCCAATTACACCTCTCTTGTGACCTATTTCTCGTGCACCATGATCATTCACAAACACATGCTGACATGACATTTCTAAATCCTAAACATTTCATAAAAGCAGTGAACAAATAGTTAGAAATCATTTCATGTAAAGCATTATAGGAATGGTCATCCTTAAATACATTTCCTAAACACATGTGAGCAAACAATTTGCAAACATTTAGAAATAATTTAGAAAGCATATAAAATATCATTTTCAAAGTTGTGATTGCTTACCTACGTAGTCAACTTGTACCTTCCACTTTTTCCTTTTCTTTTCCTATAGAAATGAAAAGGACTATTTTTTTCTCATATAAACATAATATCCCATGCTTGCACATTTCTACTATTAACTCTGAATCTATCTTAGGGTTTTCTAACCCATGTGTGTTTCATATCAACTTTGACCCATTTCTACCTTTAGTTCAATATTGTCATCACCCTGTTCCAATTTACTTATATTTACCATCTCTCACTTATCAATTCCATCTTTAACAGTTGTTTTCTTTCCTTTAATCAACTTCTCAAGGCAATTGGTTATGAACTTCCTAAGTCATTTGATGTCACCAATACAAATAAGCCGTTTATCTTCCTTTTTCCATAAATTCAATATAATTATCTTCTAACCACATTTTCATATTTGGCTAATACCAACCACTCTTATCCTCATTTGGTTGAACTTGTTTCAAGCTCTAACCATTCCATTTATTTTGTCATCATTATTTAAGGATTAATTTTCCAAATCTTACTTAGGATTTGTAATACTTAGTTAAATCCAACATCTTGGATTTTAGCATTTTATACTTAGCATATATTTCCTATAATTGACATATTATTTGAGAAAATCTCTCAAGATATTTGATTAAGGGTAAGGGCTTATAATTTGGGTCTAAACTTTTTATAATTTTTGTAATTTCCCTCAAACAACCCTATATATTACATTTTACCCTCATCTATATTTTCTAAAATCACATCTTAGGTACTTTATCACTTACTTAGTGATAATAAATCTATTCCTTTTTTGTAAACCTTGTTTACACATTATAACGAAAATAAATTCCATTTAAAATTTCTGGAACTTATTATTAAATTCCAAAACAGCCTTTGTTTTCTTATTTTCACTAAGTTTCATCTTCTTATTTACCCATTAATTTCATATACATATTATAACATCAATTATTAATCATTCTTGCTATCCTTAATCCTTTATTACACTCCTGACTAACATATATATGAATTCGGGTCATTTTCACTTAGGTTTCATATTTCTTTTTGATTATTTCTCAAACTGTCCACATTTGCTGAAATCAGGCGTACTGGTTTCTTTAAATCTTAATTTATAATCAAATCAATATATTTAACTCTAAAATTTCTATCATACATCAGTAACTACATGCATTAACCCTCATAAAAAGTTTAGCAAGAAATATTAATATTATATATTTATTTTGGCATTTTTACTGTGCTAGATAGTGTTGTGAAATTAGGGACAACCCTAATCACGTTAATTGTAATCCATATTTATATCATCCAAAAATAATTTTTGACTTTTTTCAAGTGATAATCATGATTTCTTATATATCATATCAAAAGTTTAGATCAAAAATCCATCTACAAAAAATATTAAAAATTATTTACTATAGCTGATCCTGTCACCCATTTTACCCTGTTTAAGTTAATCTTCTCGAATTTTTTATTTACAACCTACTTAATATTTTAAGCTGAAAATTTAGTCGTTCCTTAATGATAATATAATGAACTTTCACATAGTTTCATGGCAAAATGCTTTTTTTTACAATCTCATTCATATTTTTGTTTCTAACATCACATAACCTCCAGATTTGAAGCAATAAATCAAAATTAACTTAGACTTATCAAATTAATCATGAAAATATCCCTAAATTAGTTTAATGCTGAATTAGTTTAATGAAATTAATCCTTACACATCTTTTCATTATTCTTAAATCATATTTTAAACATGATTATAAAAATCTGTTTGGAACGGTACATCCATTCTAGAATTAAATTCAATTAGAAATGAAAGAAAAGGATTAAACAACACCTGGACTCATTGAAACATTCAGCAATGTATCTCCATATCTTTCAGCGATGTACAACATCTGCCCTTTTGTGGCGCCCCAAACCCGAGCGTCACATCCTGAGCCTTACCTCGGGATCGTATTGACTGGTAAACGTGATCAGGATTGTTGCCCTGTCACACAGCAGGTTTTACTGGATATTTATCCCATTAATTATGAACATATAGACATATAACAATTCAAGTTCTCATATTTTTTTTCAAACTCAGACATATCTAAGTCATTTCAATCCATTCATCAGATATACATGGCGTGTTGTTCAAGCAACATTTCAACACTTGCCTAAATCAGATGTCACGGCATACATACATCATAATCATCAAGCACAACATAAAATTTCAGTTTACATCTTCCCACATAAGTTCCATGACATGAAAGTTCTAAGTTTTTCCATTGAGTCCTTAAGCTGGCACCTTCTCCTTTGCCATGTCCTGTCCTTCACCTGTCTTTGGGTTTGGAAATCAAAATCGTGAGTCGAAACTCAATAAGCAAGCTATTTGTATTTTACAGGAAAATCAATTCAGGTAACCTTTTGCATTTAAAATCATCTTGGAAAGCAATTTATACCTTGTCTAAAGGTATATCTTAAAAGCATGAAATCCTGTACACATCACGAGTTCTATATGCATAATGCCATATGAAAACATGAACATGTATACCATTTCTCCCTTAGGATAGAAGCTAGTCAGGCGACCATCCGTCACATTAATTCTCATTTCAGAGAGGGCGCCGCCGGCCTTAAGCCAGTTTCAAGCGACTTGGCCACACCAAGGGGGGACAATCGGTCCGCTTATACCCTTCAAGTGGACCTAGTAACCTGTGCACATGAACTTTTGCATAAATTCATCTTTAACATGCTAGCATGATTTTTCAATCAGAAACATGGAATCACATCATTTTTCCATAGCATTTATCAAAGAAAGATTTCATAATATTGCATTTGAAGTAAACTATCATTTCAATATCATTTTGCTAAGGGATGGTCATCCTTAAACACATTAGAAACAATTTTCGTAGTTTCATCAAATAAATTAAAACAAGAATTGCATTTATGGAAACAATTTAGAAAAGCAAAAATCCTTTAGAAAATTTGCTTGCTTACCTGAATTCCTTAGCTTTCCGTCACCACTTTTTCTTTGCCTTTGCCTACATGAGAATAGTATAATTCTTCATATATTTCTTTTTCTCATACTTCATTTAGTTTTCCAACCCATTCCATATACATACATCATTTATTTGATTTCATAAGTCATCATACACATGTATAGCTCATTTTGCATGTATTAGCACATTTTATACACATTTCTTCGGCTATCATATAACATAACATGTATAACCCCATACATAGGGTATTCATTTTAATTACACAATATTCATTCAATAACCATCATACATAGGTTCATTGAGCTCACTTTGTCATTTATCCATTTTTTTCCACAACACACACAATGGTGCTTGCTTTAGCACATGTTATTGCCTTAGGCTTCATTAAGTAAATTTTAAAATTTGAAATAAATCATCATACACTCAAAAAAGATGTATAATCATGGAATTCATCTCATTTTGATGAATTTTTTCATAAAATCATTTTTCATAAGTCATTCATCACCCATTTACCTTTATCCCTTCACATAAGCTCATTTAGCACATAAACATAATGCATTTCATAAAATTTTCTAATTCAGAAATTTAATCCATTTTTCAGGAGTTTAATTAACCTTAATTACCACTTCATTCAAGGTATTTTTATGAGATTTAAATCCATTCAACATAGGTTTCCAAAACAGCAAGTTTGGAACCCGTTTTTCACCCGTTTAATGTGTCTTTTGACACATAACCCTATGCAGTCATATAATTCCGAAATTCCAGAAAATATACCCATTTTTCCTAATTCATATTTAGGGATTTAACACATATATAACATCCATGCATTATCATTTCCCAAAACAGCAAGTTACCCACACGTTTTGAGTCCCGTTTCACGTCGATTTGACGTTCTTTCATAAAATCTATAAAAATCTGTTTTAGGGTTTATTTTCCCAAATATTTTTGGGCATCCATAATAACTTAAACCTAGGTTATTTTACCCTACATAACATTCTTAAACCATGCAAGTCCATTTTCATAACATTTTTAGCATATAAATATAGGAATTAGGTCAAAAGCATCACTTTGCATTCCATAACTTCAAAAATTCATCATTTAAGCATAACTCATCATATATTTTGCATGAATACATGATTCATACCCTAATCATATTATCAAACCAAAACAGAAACTTGTCTTGGAGATTTAGGGTTTATCAACTTGGATTTTCCACTTAATACACATGCATAACTTCACTTTCATCAATCTTAACTTGAAATTTCATACATAAAACTTAATATTCATTCCATATTCATGCAAAAGTATGTTAAAACACCATTTAACAGATCCTTTAAGCATTTTTTTCATTTCCAAGTTTTGCGTTTAAAACTCAAGTTAAGCAACTTTAAACCAAACACATACTTACTTAGTTTTGAGCCAACTCAATCTCTAATTCTTTGAGATGCTTTTCTTCTCAATTTCTCCTTCTTTTCTCCTTGATTTCCTTCCTCTTTTTGTTGGGTATATGGGACGTGAGCAACTAGTTGCTTGGGTGGAAAACCAGCTCTTGGAAATTTTCCAAATCCCCTTCTCAATTCAACGTGCATAGGTTTATGTATTGCTGGATTTTTTCCAGCTGTGGGGCCCACTTGGTGGTGCATTTCCACATACATGAATGCTCCCTTATCTACCATATGTGGTGGTACATTTACAGCCAAGTAAAATCTAGTTTTACCATTTTACAAAAATCAAAATCTGCTCCAAAAATCCAAGCCGTCCATGCATTCCAACTTGCACATCCATGGCTGCCCATTTTTGCATCCATTTTTCATTTTTTTTCAACCCTAATTTAAGGGTAAATTATACACTTAATTACCCATTAATTCATGAATTAATTTAATGTAAATAAATTTAGCAAAAATTGCAGCAACTTAGCATATAAAATCACATTTTCCATCACCATAAGCTGTCCACATTTTCAGCTGTATGTACCTGCCTTTTTCAATTTTTTTATTGCTGAAAATCTACATTATTGCTTGCACATCTCATGTACTTTCATCTCAGCAACTTATATGTATATTTTAAAAATATAAAAATCACAAATATGCACCAAACAACCCCTCGGACGTCCCCTTATTGCCACCTTAGCTATGCTCTTGTAGCTTCATCATAACATGCATTAAATGGATGGATAATTCTCACATTTATGCATTTCAAATATTTGCACAAAACCGCAAGGAATGGCCTGCAATTGCCACCTCAATTTCCATTCCCACCATGCATTTACACTTGGTACTCTAGCATTAATGGAAAGTTACTTTTGTGAAGCATTAGTCAATCATGCTCACCTTTTTCAATGCAGGTATTTTTTCAACATTTCATGCTTAATCCAAGCCATTCAAAATTAATATCTTACAATTTCATTCAACCATTTCAAATTTCATCTCAATCCGAGTTTCCTAGCTCCCGTTATAGTCGTTCGAAGTTAACGGTTGAAATTGAAATATGATTAATAATTCATAATTCTCATTTTATCAAAAATTTTCATAATCCATTTATTCCATAATATCAATCCCAGCACTAATAATTTTCATTTCAAATTTCACTTGAATCCGCCTTACAGGCGTTGAGTTATGAATTTTCCAATATTTTCCATTAAACTTATCAATTACCATTACAATTCCCATAATTCATTTTAAATAATGGAAAATAATTTTTTTATGTTATATTCGCACATTTAAATCTCAAATAATTTATTCTAAACCCATTGTCTCATTTTAGCTCAAAATGATTAATCACATCATTATTGCTAATCCAAAACCCTAATTGCAATAATTAGCAAAAATCATATAATGCCTTCATAATTCAATAATTCTCAAATAAACATCATATACATGATTGATGCATACACATGGGTTCTACATGGGTTAGGGTTTCACACCTTTTTAAAATGCCTAGCAGCCGCCTCCTTTTATATTTTCCTTTAGGCGGTTTACTAAGGTTAATTATTAACCTAACTTGAGCTGTCGTTTAACACATTACAGGTGTTGTATTTTTATAAATCCAGCAAATACATGCATTTACCCTACGTGCATGCTCCTGGATTTTTCATAAATTTTTTTAATATATATTTCCATACATAACACTACATGCACCGGCGCTGTTCACGTTTTCTTTTTCTTTTTTTTAACAGAAAATTTCATCATTAATTAATTAATTAATTCATTACTATCTAAATACACACTTATTTATTATGGAAAGTTTTCTTATTAATATATATACAATTTCTCACAAAATGCACCTTTCGGAATCTTGAAAAAAAATTTGTTTTATTTTAATTAATTAATTCATATTTGGACATAAAATCTCTTTTTAAAATTTTGAAAACATGTTTTCCAAAATTTCATTCCTTCATTAAATAGGGCATGTTAAAATAGGTTACCTATAAAATTTCACCTCAATTGGAGCAAAGTACATATTTTAATTTAATTTAAAATCATATTTTGGCATAAAATTTTATTTTAAAAACTTGCAGACATGTTTTTCAAAATTTAATCCATTCATTATGTAGGGTATATTAAAATAGGCTTGCTCCAAAAGTTTCATCTCAAACAACCTTATATACATCAACATATTAATTAACTAATTAATTATGTAAAATAATAAATATCCACTAGATGTAAATTATTTTTCATAATCTATTCCATCTACATTAAAGAGCACATAATTTAGTATTTGCTATCAAATTTTCTTGTCCATTTGAGTTATACATGCTTAGATCTAAAGAAAATAATGAGGATGAATATAAGCTCTTAGTTAGGACCCCTAATTGGCCAACAAAATTTTTATTTATTTTTATTTTTCCATAAGGTCCGTAAATTTAAACAGTTTCAATTTGTATAATTCGGAATTTTAAAGTTTCTTCCCGAAATATTTATAAAAATTCATTTTCATAGCTAATCTTTGTGGGATCATAAATTACTCTCCATTTTCTTATAAATTCCAAATATAACCTTTGTAAATTCCAATTAATTTCCCTTTTTGTCTCCACTCTTGTCGAAATTACCAATCAATCATCTTTTCTAAATTTACAATTTAATCTCACTTTTGTAAAATTGCAATTTGGTCTTTTCGTGATTATTTCTAATCCCACTTCACTTAATCATTTTTCCACTAATTTTCATTTCCCATATGGGTTTTACCTGAGCCCTTCATTTTATGAAATTTTCAATTTTATCCTTAGACGATTTCAAGCTATATTTATTAAGCTTAAAATTCGGGATTTCACACTAGCCCTCTCAATGCTAGAAGCATAGTCCTTTATTTGCAACGGGGCTAACCCCTCTCTTAGCTGGGGCCTTAATCCCCTCTGAAACCTTTGTGCCTTATTCTCCGGCACATTGGCGATCCGCGACACGTATCTTACCAGGGCGTTGAACTTTGTAGCATATTCCGTGATTGTCATCCTGCCTTGGTAAAGTTTTTCAAACTCTATCACCCTCTGGCTCTGTAGCCCTACAGGGAGATATTCTTTATTAAATTCCTCCAAAAATTGATGTCACGTAACTTGCTCCGGATGTGGCATGGTGACCATCAGTGTTTCCCACCATTCATAGGCGTCATTTACCAGTAGGTGGGTAGCGCACAGTGCTTTCTGCTGATCATTGCAGGGCGATATTCTGAATAATTTCTTAATTTCCATAATCCACTGCTCTGCAATGAGGGGGTTTGGTTCCCCTACAAACTTGGGCGGGCGCTGAGCAAGAAAGGCATTGATAGTCTTTCTGTCGGCCTCAAGGAGACTATCCTCCATTCCCCTTGACATGCCGAGATTGGCCGAAGGACCTGGTCTTTCCCCATCTCCTCCTGATGGCGGGGCCTGCTAGTTCCTCATTTCTTGTAATAACCCAGCAGCCTAGGCTGTCCATTGCTGCATAGCTTTCTCGATAGCCGCAGTAATTCTTTCTTCTATATTGACCTCTGCTTGAGGTCTAGGGCTTTTCTCTTGCCGTGGGGCGGGTCCTAGAGGATCGATCCTCGAATTCTGCCCTATACGTTCTTTTACTGGCTTCGCCCCTTGCTTGATCAACTGATTCCTCCATCGGGGCCTTTCCTTTGTTGGCTCTTGCTTTAGCTCTGGTGAACGGCATTTTTGACTTCATAAAACATTCATTAGTATAACATCGATACTCATCATTATATACTTAAGTACATTCAAACATATAATTACATGATCACATAATTCACATAAATTATCATAAGTCATCAGCAAACCATTTATACATAAGTCAAACTTTTGTATATAGGTTAACTTAGCCTCATGTACCTATTCCAACAATATTTACATATTTATAAAAAAAGAAAAATAAAATGATTTGGCGGTGGCGGTGGCTGCGTCATCCTGATCCCCATTCCATTTATCGTCCCCTTCTTAACCTCAGGAACCTTCTGAGACTGAAGGGTACCTGTGTGGGTTCCTCAGTGACTGTACTGGTATCAGACCAGTCCTAGGGTCCTGGGTTCTCGTCCTCCTCTTCGCTATCGGACCATTCTATGGGGTCCTCATCATCATTTGCTGGAGGAGCAGGAGGTGGGAATTCTGGCATAACCTCTAACTCTATGACCTGGAGAATGACTTCACCAGGTTGTTTGGGGGGGGGGGTTGCTTCATTACTTCCTCTCCCCTGGCCAGAGCTTCCCGGTGTCCCTGGGCAGCCTCTCTCTCCCTGTGGTCTATCTAGGCCAATGGTGTTCCATATCGGAACTGAATATATCCTGTATCAAATCTATACCATGGCCCTGGATTAGGTGGGACTAGGGCAGCTCTTCTTCACCAATATCTTTCTAGGTCCTCCTCAATGACCCAATCGGTAACCACTAATGGCCTATGCAGTGGGTTAGCTGGGGTATATTTTGGAGAATCTGAGGGTGCAAGTGCCTGGTTAGAGGACTCTGCCTGGTGGGTTTCAGATAATACTGGAAACCCTAGTGGATGGCCGGGGAATATTGGGCATCGTGCCTCTGGTCCCCTAATGTGTGGAAGTGCCTGGTAACTAGTGGGAACTGGGGGTCTTATGGTTAGACTTTCTTGAGAGGCTAACCATTTATTAACCCTCTCCCGAGCCCGTTCCCGTTCCTGCTCTTCTTCTAGTTCTCTTACACTTAGTGGAGCCTTCTCTCTATCTGCCATCTACATATTCATCATCAAAATAAATAAATCATTCATAATCATGATTTCATGTACTCTAGCTTGATCATTTCTTTCCTTTTCTGCCTATTTACCAATCCATGCTTTGATACCAACTTCCGTGGTGCCCCAAAAGGGGTGCCTAGAAGCCTTACTCCGGGATCGTTTTTTATTGGTAAATGTGACTCAGGATTGTTGCCCTGATCACATGGCAGGATTTATATATATATATATCATCAACACATGGAAAATTTTCATCATTCATCCAACATGAAATATATTTCACATATCATAGTGATAATCACAACCTGTTCATAAAACATCATCATTGAAAAGATATTCTTTTTTATTTCAAAATCATCATCATTATCTTTACATACAAATTTACATATACAACATTTCTATCAAAAACTGCATGTCATTTTGCATGCTGCCTTCATCATTTCCAGTATGTTGTTGAAAAATCATGGGTGAGTAATAATACTCAATAAGCAAGCCATACATAATTTTTCAATCATTTTCATGCATTTCATAAAATGCAAATGCAATGCATTCATAGCATTCATGACATTTCTTTATATGCGACGCTAGCTAGGCGCCCATCCCATACATGCTCCCATCTCAGGGAGGTCGCCGCCGTCCTGGGCCTATATAAGCGACTTGGCAATAGTGAGGGGGACATCCGATCCGCTTACTACCTTAACTATGGCCTATTCCTCGTGCACAGACTCATTTACATACACATGCCGACATGACATTTGCAAATCATAAATAATTTCATAAAAGGCATTTAATAAATAATTTAACAAACGTACTTCAGTTCATGTAAAGCAGTTATAGGTATGGCCAACCTTAAATAAATTTTATAAAGCAATTTACAAGCAATTTCAAGCATTTTGGAAAAAAAAATTTGCAAAGTATATAACTTGCTTACCTTCTCACTGGTTGTCCTCGACTTTTTCCTTTCCTTTTCTTATTCAAGGAAAAAGGATATTTCATTTCTTCTATTCAAGCTGCTTCCCATGCATGCTTTATATTATTTGAGCATTATTTCTTTATACGGATATTTTTATCCATAAATTCTTCAAAAATTCCATCCTTAGATTTAAATATTAATCTCAAATTTTCTCCAAAATTACGCTGTTTACTGTATCAATATACTGTAGCAATTTACTATTCACTCGAGGTTACTGTTCACAGTAACATGGGTTACTGTTTATGGGTTCCAAAAATTGATATTTTTTCCAAAAATAAAAATACCATGACATAGTTTATGCTTAGTATATCATGGGAAAATTTATACATTTTGAATTTATCATTATTAACTTGGCTAAATAAATCATTTTCTTCATATACTAAAAATCAACATAAATTCACTTAAGCATAATCCTTAATTCCAAAAATCATGAAATTAATATATCATTATTTCAACATCATATTTATCATAATCATACATCCCAAATCATCATTTATCAATTTTGGAGCATTATTTACACATATCATATGCTATCTTCCCGAATGCTCTATCTTTGCTCCAAATTTTTGATGTTTTGGCATAATTCCGATTAAGCATTATATCTATAATTATTTTCTCATGATTAGGCATTATCTAAGCATGGTTTTACCCTACTTAACATCCAAAAGAAATTTGGTTAGAAATCACTTACCCGAAGTGGAGATATCCCACTTTTTCTCACACTTTCTCTCTCTAACTTCCTCCTTTTCTTCCTTGGACGTGTGGGAGGGTTTTGGGAGCTGGGATTGCTCAAGTGGAGCTGGGATTTTGTGCTCTTGGACGTCCACCCCTGCCCCCTATTTATAGGGTTGGATTTTTCACAAAATTGGATTTTACCCCCCCTAGCTTGAGGTATTTAATTATAAAAAAATATTTTTTTAAAATTTCTAAAAATGCATTGATCCAAGAGCAGCCAACCTAGGCCTGCTCCAACCCCCCTATGCTGCCCTATTTTATTTATTATTTTTTTAATTTTAAAATTAATTAATTTAGGCTAAATAAATATTAGCCGTTGGTTTATGATGATGATGATCATGGACCGTTGATTTTGATCAATTTCTCAACCACCCCCTTCCACGCCCCTACTGCAGCTGCTTTTTATTTAATTTTTTATTTTTTATTTATTTATTTTAATAAAAAGTCAAAAGTAACATTAATGAAAAAGATAAGTTACTTTTTTATCACCATTTCACGTTTTGATCTTGACCCTTGATTTGTGATTTTCATCACATCTTAACCCATTCATCATGTCCGTCATGAATTTTTAACCATCCATAAAAAATTTCATTGAATTCCGACACCCGGATTGTAAATTATGAATTTTTCTCTATTTTTCCACTAAAATCCAAATTTGTATTAAAATATCAAAAATAATTGTTATTTCATCCTATAGTGATTAAATCCCCTTTTTGTCTTTTTGTGATTAGGTTAATCCAAGTGATTAACTCTTAATGACGTGTCTTAATCCTCGGTTACTATTCACGTGCATTATTCACATGGGTTAAATTCTTAATTGCATTATTCTAACCTCCAATACACATATCCATCAATATAATTCATGAATTTTCATTTATTATAAAAATAATTATAAAAGAATCTTAGGTTTACAACTCGAAATGACGCGTATATTGTCTGGGTTTCACACATCATTAATTTCTAACAGCATCATAAATTACCGCATGGATAGGGAAGGGTTATAATTTATATATATATAAATAAATACCTGGTCCTCACAATATCTCACATCACCTCAAAAATATTGGACACCCATATAAAAGAATGGTTAGGCAATGGAAGCTAGATTTACTTGAGTTGGCTAATAAATTTGCCATGCTTGGACAGATAATAAAAGATCAAAAGCTGATGTCATTTAGATGCATGGCTGGGATCTCATGGGCTGCATGGACGGCTTGGATTAACGGGGACAGTGTGAATTTATTTGGATGACTGGGATTTCGAGATAAGCTGACAACTTGGATGTCAACAGCCTAGATCTCTTTGATTTCTGCATGTTGGATGTTGCATCAATTTAATCGACTGCATGATTTTGGATGGTGGATGCTTTGAAGGACAACTTTGCTTTTTCATGCTGGATTGAATTTTTTGGTGGGCCGCACATGAAATTAAGCACTTGGACCACTAGATTTTGATGGAGATTAATGGACAACTAGTAATTTTTTTATCATTGATTTTCTGGATAGTTTACGGGGCCCACTACTTGGATTTGCAAAAATCTGCATAAAAAGAAATTTAAATCATAAACTCATCAAATTTATTAAAGGATTACCAATATAAAAAAATTTTCGAACCCATTTAATTTTATGGCAACAAATAAAAATGTAATTTCAAGCCAAAAGATAAAAAAATATTTAAATAACTTGAAATTAATATTTAATACCCAAATATTGCAAATATAATTTTAAAGCAAATTTCACATTATACTTTGATAATTACCCACCAAATTAATATAAAAATACCCATAAATTATATTATTATTTACCAGTTATCAGACTCCACCTTACAACTTGGTTGAAGTTGAAGATCAAGTTAACCTTAGTCTCCAACTTAAGTCTCTGAAGAATTGAAGCAAGACTTCAACTACAAGTGCTAGAAATGAAGTTGCACGCTCAAGTTGACTTTGCCTATGACTTGGATGAAGTTCAAGACTAAGTCAAGTCAATTCAAGAACTTGGAATATCGAAGCCATAAAAGCATATTTCAAATGGGCAGTGAAGTTGCATAACCAATTCGACTTCACTAGCGACTTGGGCGAAGTTCTAGAGTCAAGTCGACTTGGGGATTGCATATTCCCACTGACTAGATAGGCTACACATGAAGTCGCACCTGAAGTCAACTCCACATGTGACTTGGGTCAAGTCGAGAACTAAGTCGACCCAAAATGGAACACTGTGGCACCCCGAACCGAGGGGTCACATTTATCCTTACTCCGGGATCTTGTCGATTTTGGTAAACGTGACTCAGGATTGTTGCCCTGATCACACGGCGGGTTCTTAATTGGATCTCGTCCAAAATTTTTTCATTTTTTTCTTTTTCTTTTCTTTCATCACATAAACATATACTCATCATCATTCATAATTAACTTATCCATATCATTATAAATCATCAACTTCTCATATTATTCATAACCTCATAATTTCATACAACCTATGTCCTTTTTCATCATATCCCATTAGGGAATCTATTCATACAAAAATTTACTAACCTTTGTAGATTCCTCTTTTCCTTTAGCAACGCATGTCCTTTATCTCTAGGCTTTCCCTACACCTGTCTGAGGTTGGGAAAACAAAACTTGAGTCGAAACTCAATAAGCAAGCATTTTTAATTTTAAATGCATTCTTCTCCATTCGGTAGAAGACACTTACCAAGTGATCAACTACCAACGGAATAGAAACCTTTTCGTAAACTGTTTTTGGAAACCTTTCATAAACCATTCATCTAAATCATTCGTAAATGCATTTCTCTCCATTCAATAGGAGACACTTAGCAAGTGATCAACTATCAATGGAATAGAAACCTTTTCATAAATATTGGATGTGTAAATGCTTCCTTTCCACTCCTGACATAAACCTTCATGTGCGGGTACGCTAGCCCAGGGAACATCTCACATAGCATGGTCCAATACGCCGGCTATCTCCGACTTGGCCTCATCAAGGGGAACCTCTCTTCCTCTTGACGCCTACATGGTTCCTACATGCATGACTTTGATTTTCCCGAAATTATATACCTCTTACACCGGGTGACTTGTCATTCTCATGCAGAGAATTATTTGCACCATCCCTTAAACATAATTTCAAATCCATGCTTTCCTTTTCAATCTATGTATGAAAATGCAATTCATTCATTCACACATAACATTCCTTTGCCTCCACCTCTGGGGAGGACGCCGTCGGCACACAGCCCATACGACTCAGCAATAGTGAAGGGGGATCCTCTGATCCGCTTTCTACCTCCACCAAAGCCTCTTCATTACGTATCATACATGTGCACATGTCCATGAACATCACATTATATCAATATGCCGACATGACTTTTCATAAAAACTCATAAACAGTCATCATTTCAAAACATTATAGGAATGACTACCCTTAAACACATTACATAAATACTTCAGAATAAAACCACATTTTCAAAGTTGTGCTTGCTTACAATGAAGCAATAAAACATTTTAAAAAGTTTGCTTGCTTACAATGAAGCAATAAAATCATATTTAAAAAAAAAATTTGCTTGCTTACAAATCATCATTTTCAAAAGGATTGCTTGCTTACAATGAAGCAATAAAATCACAATTTAAAAAAAAAGTTTGTTTGCTTACTTTGCTTTGCTTAAACCTGACTCCTTTATCCTTTCCTTTCATTTTCCTATACAAGGAAATTGAATATTTTATCCATCTATTCCATGTCTTAACTTGCTTCCTATGCATGCTTTACGATCACATATTGCCTCATTTTTATAGAGGTTATCCTTTTATAAATACTTGGTCATTACTCATTTATATGAATTTTAATCCATAAATCCTTTAAAAATTCCATCCATATATCCTCATAAAATATAAAAATAAATCTCAATTTTTCCCAAAATCACGTTGTTCACTGTTCATAATTACTGTTCAAAATCACTGTAGCAATTACTGTTCACTGTTCACCCGACGTTACTGTTCGCAGCACGTGGGTTACTGTTCATGGGTTCCAAAAATTGATATTTTTCCCAAAAATAAAAAATACCATGACATAGCTTATGCTTATTATATCATGGGAAATTTCATATTTTGAATTTATCATCATTTACTTGGCTAAATAAATCATTTTCTCCATCTACTAAAAATCAACATAAATTCACTTAAGCATAATCCTTAATTCCAAAAATCATGAAATTAATATATCATCATTCCAACATCATATTTATCATATTCATACATCCCAAATCATCATTTATCATTTTTGGAGCATTATTTATACATATCATACGCTATCTTCCCAAATACTCCATCTTTGCTCCAAAATTATCATGTTTTGACATGATTCCATTTTGGCATGGTAAATATATTTAATTAATCATACTTAGGTATTAGCTAAGCATGTTATACCCTAAATAACATCATGCAAAAAATTTGAGGAGGATCCACTTACCTTAAGTGAGCCAAAATCTCCTTTCCTCCTCCCTTTCTCTCTCTTCCCTTCCTTTCTCTCCTCCTCTCTTTCTTAGAACGTGGATGGGGTGGGGAAATGAACTTGCTCGAGTATTTTGAGCTTGGGATGGGTGTGAAATTCGTTCAAGGCATGACCCCCTATTTATAGTGCTCCAAATTTCATGAAATTGCAATTAAATCCACTTGAAATTGGGCCAAATTGCAAATATTTTTTCTTGGGTCATTTCCTCCTCATTTCCAAGCAATTTCTCATTATCCTAGGTGGCAAATTGCTGGCCACAAGTTGCCAAATCTGATCCATCCATTAATTGCTTGATTTTCATCAAAAGACATGATTAATCTCAACCGTTGATTATCCTTGATTGAGCTCATCTCGATCATTGAATTTTTGGCACAAATCCCCATGCTAGATCACGTTTTCCCATGGTGGACTTTGGGGATTTTTATATTTTTTATTTCATTAAAATATCATATCTTAAGCTAGTTTTTCAGAAAGTAAAAAGTAGAATTAATGACTTGCTTTGGAAAAGTTAAGCCTTGCTTACTTGCTCTCCAAGAAACACATTTTTCATGATATTTGGCTTAATCCAATCCATCCATCATATTCGGCATAATATTTTAGTCATCCATACAAAATTTCACCTTAATCCGACTTCCGGATTGTAAGATATGAATTTTTCTTCATTTTCTCTCAAAAATCCACTAAAAATCCAAAAATATTATTTTAATCCAAAAATCACTTTTTTCCTTTAGTGGGAAGCTTCCTTTTTGTATTTTATGATTAAGTTAATTCAAAGTGATTAACTTAACATATTCCTTAATCTCACGTTACTATTTACATTTCACTATTCACATGCACTATTCATCCGAATTTCATAAATAATTATTTTAACATCTATTCCCACATAATTTCATATTTCATGAATATATATTTCATTAATATATTACCTAGGGTTTACAACCCTAGGGTTTTATACGTGTCTAAGATCGGGGTTTCACAAACATAAAGAGCACTATTCTTAAAGGAAGACTTAGAAGAAGAAATACTTTGATAGAAGTTGCACCCCAAGTTGACTCCGATATGCAACTTGGGTAAAGTCACACCTAAAGTCGATTTTAGTTACGACCTGCTCCATAATGATTGGAAAAATTCGAACGTTCGCACATTTAATGCGTGCCGCTTACCCTCTAACATTCAAAATTACTCCTTTATTTAAAGCACGACAAGGGGAGTTATGAGAGTTAGCTAGAGCATTCATTGAGCCCTCACCTTCCCGCTTACAAGCAATCAAGTGTCCATTAAGTGTTCTACCAAAAAAAACTAAGTTTCGTTGCAAGAGCAACAACGTGTCATCTACTTCAAGCATCTAGCTGTTCTTTCTTGTGCTGGATCTTCTCTACACAATTTGTAATGATGTGTAGACTTTCTTTGTAATTAATTTTGTTGTATTGCTACTTGGCTTGGTGTTGGAGACTAAGGTCGAGTAAAGACAAGCAATGCACGATTGGAGTGAGAATCACCATTTACTTGTGCTAAGATTGTGAAGGCCCCTTACAGCTTTGTTTTAAAAGAAAGTAAGAGTGCTGAGTGTATCTCTGGTTGATATAGTGGAACCCAAGACACAAGGGTGTGTTCTTAGAATAGTAGAATAATGAGGGTTATCCTGAACTACTATAATTTCTTGTATCTGATGTTTGCTATTTTACTTGCTCTATTACTCTCCAAGCTTTTATTCAAGGGGACATAGTTTACAAGAGGTTAAACTTTTGTATATCAAATAAATTTTAAAAAATCCAATTCACTCCTCTCTTGGTTTTGCCACAAAATCGAGACCAACAAATGTTATCAAAGCAGGTCTTTGAGTTTTACCAAAGAGATCGAGTTTAAATAGCATCTCAATCGACTTTCATCCCTGCATTTGCTGAGAGACAATCTTTTACAAGACCAACCCTATTTGATAGCAATAATTTTGGTTATTTGAAGTTGAGAATGAAACGACTCATCATGACAACTGACATGGATTCCTGGATTGCCATCCAAGATGGAGTTACTCTACCCATGAGTGAAAGAGCCTTTGAATGGATCGAGGAGGAGGTAAGATTAATAAAGAGTAATGCCAAGGCAATGAATCATTACTTTATGCCTTAACAGCTCCCTAGCATAATAGAGTGTCTTCTTGCTTAACTGTCAAGGAGATTGGCATACTCGAACCTCAATATATGAGGGCACCTTTCAGGTCTAAGCGATGAAAAGAAACATTTTGATTGGAGAGTTAGAAAGTTTTAAGATGCTTTATACAAAAAATATATCTAAAATGTTTGCTAGATTTTATAAAATCTCTAAAACTTTGAAGGGCCTAGGAATCGCAATATCCTAATATGAACAAGTCATGAAAATCTTGAGAGCACTATCTAAATTTTGGACTCCTAAGATCAAATAGAAAAGGCAAAATACCTCAACACGTTAAAGCTTGAAGACCTAGTTAGCTCACTCATGTCCCATGAGCTAATAAATAAGAGGAATGAAGAGCACCACAAAGAAAAAAAGTTCGTCACATTAAAAGCCACAAAAGCTCATAAGAATCTACCTCTTCATCCCAAAATGAAGATGAGGAGATTGCACTTCTTATAAGAAAATTCATAAGATTTGTGAGGAAATGAGAGAATATCAGCTCCTCCGATGAATTCAAGGAGAAGAGCATAAGAGAAAAGAAGAAAGAAGCAATCAAATGCTTTAGATGCGGTGGAGTGAAGCATATGCAAGCTCTGTCCTACACCTAAAGAAAACAAATCAAGAAAAAGATAAGAGAAGAAAGAAAAAAGTAACACTAGAAGATTCCCAAAACCTAAGGGCAGAGTGATATATGTGAATGAGAACTCATCATCAACAAGCAGCTTCTCACATGAAGATCGATAGGTCACAAATTGTGTAAAAATTTACTATGTTACAAGAGTCGAAGAGGAAGAACCACTTAATTGCCTTACAAACACGGAATTGGTGGAAGGTATGACTGCCTCAACAGATTGTATGAGCAGTAAGGAGATAACCTCTAAACTTGATCATTCTCATTCTAAATCTATTTATTCATCCACTCATGAATATTTCAAATGTGCTAAGTTAGAAGAATTGCAACAAGTTTATAATTCATTATTTAATGTGACAAAGAAATTGGATAACAAGTATACGTTAAAGAAAAAGCAATGTGACTCTACCATTATAGTAAATGGAAACCTAGCCGAGAGAGTCAAATACCTAGTTGATGATGTTGGTCCTGAGTTTATGGCAAAACCCAAGAAGGGATGGGTGAATTGGGTTCTTAAAAATTCTTTGCGTAATTAGAATCTTAGCCCCTTGTAAATTTAACCCCCTTGATGAAAGGTCCAGCGAGTTATAATGAGAGGGTGTAGTTGAAATATAAAATGCAAATAATCAAACCACGCAAAAAGACAACAATATATAGTGGTTCGGGCAACCTTCCCTACTCCACTCTTCCAAGCACACACCCGTTGTGTCTTGAGTTCTACTATTGTATAATCAATATAGTGTAGAACATCCGCTCTCTTCTAGATTCTAGCTCTATTGGGCATATACAATCTCCGCACAAGTAGGTGACGAGTTCCACTCCAATCACACACTACTTTGCCTTCACTTGGTTTCAGTCTCCAATACTAAACCAAGTGGGAAAAATAAATAATCGATGAATAATAAGAGATCTACATGTTATAGATGTGTAGGCAGATTCAAGTGCGTAGAAGAACTTGTAGAAGCAGTTGAGAATCAGATAGTTCAGCTTTCAGCAATTGAATGCAATATTCTTCTTAAAAAACTTGTTATAAATCACTTAAATGCTAAAGGAAGTGGAAGGTGAGCTCAATCAATGTTTTTCCAACACCTTTCTGGTTCACTTGATTCTCCTTAAATAATGAGAAGTAAATCCGAACGTTTCGTGGTAGGTGGCGCGCATTTAATGCGCCAATGTTCAAATTTTTCCGACCGTTGCGATCCAAATTGCACTTGGAGTCAACTTGGGATTTGACTTCGTTCAAGTCACAGGGTAGAGTCAACTTTAGGTGCAACTTCACCCAAGTCGCAAACTAGAGTCGACTTCGGAAGCGACTTCGGCCTTCAGCTTCCATATCAAGTTCCATACTCAGGTCGACTTGGTCTCGGACTTGACCTAAGTCGTAAGTGGAGTCGACTTCGGATGCGACTTCACCAGTCATATGTCTTGTTGGAACTTCAAATATTTGCTTGTGATCTACTTGTTGTGCATGGCCTTCCTTTCTTCTCTTTTCGAATGCTTGGATCCTCATTTAGTTTTATAGCCCTTTATATGTATGTATCCTTAGTCTCTTAAAAGAAATCTTCTTCAGTGGCCTTAATTCATGATTGTCATTGCCTCTTAATTTTGATTTCCATTTAGCAGAGAGTTTTTAGAGGCAACTTGATGTTGATTTATACTTAAGTCTCATGCTTGGGTCTACTTGGAGTATAACTTTACCCAAGTCGCATACTGGGGTCGACTTGAGATGCGACTTCACCTAAGTGGCATAATGGAGTCGACTTAATGTGCGACTTAACTCTGACATTTTTCAAGTCTGTAGTCGAGTTTCACCCAAGTTGCAAGTGGAGTCAACTTGGGGTTGTAACTTGCGACTTCACCTGAGTCGCAAGCGAAGTCGACTTTGGTTGCGACTTCATCTGTCTTGGAGTCCCAATTTTAGCGCTGTCGATTTTTGGACGTCTGAAGTTGATCCTAAAGTCGACTTGGCATGCGACTTAACATAAGTCGATGCCTGAGTCGACTTGGCATGCGACTTGACCTAAGTCGATGCCTGAGTCGACTTGGCATGCGACTTGACCTGCTATCCTTTTGAACTTTGATTATATGAACCTTGGCATCACTTAGCAACTACATTAGTACTTAAATAGTTCTCAAATTGAGTTGTTAATCATCAAAACATGGATTGTACTTAATTTGCCTCAAGTTTCAATAGATGAAACTAAGGCTCTAACTATGAAAATTGAAAATATAAAGAAAGAGAACGCAGCTTTAAGTAAATCATTAACAAAATTCTCTAACCCAAGAGAGTGTCAATGTGAAACCCCGATTTTAGGAACGTGTATGAAACCCTAAAATTATAAACCCTAGGTAATGTAATGATATTTATATAAAATATATATTAATGATATTTTACAATATATGGCATTGGAAGATTAAATAGCTAATTATGAAATGTTAATTCGGATGAATAGTAAACATGAATAATGAAACGTGAATAGTAAAAGTGGGATTAAGAAATATGTTAAGTTAATCACTTTGGATTAACTTAATCATAAAAGACAAAAAAGGAAGTTTCCCACTAAAGGACAAAAGTGCTTTTTGGATTAAAATAATAATTTTCGGATTTTTATGGATTTTGTGAAGAAAATGAAGAAAAATTCATATCTTGCAATCCGGACGTCGGATTGAGATAAAAAATTTTATGGATGGCCAAAATATGATAATGGACATGATGAATGGTCCAAGATTGATCAAAAATTATGAATTAAGGGTCAAGATTAAACGTCATTTGAAGATATAAAAAAAAAAAGGTAGCCCACTTTTCATTAATTATAATTTGACTTTTGGGTTATTTTTAATTAATTAAAAATCAAATTAATTAAAGTAAATCTGCACTTAAACCAAGGAGCAGCTAGGATGTTGACATGTATGGATTTTGGAGCCAAAATCAACGGCCCAAAATCAATCTTATCTTAAGATCAACGGTTTGGATGAATTAAGCTTAAAATATACATTTTTTAATGAAATAAAAATAATTAAAATAGGCAGGTAGGGGGGCATGAACAGTAGTAGGGGAGGCTGCACATGGCTCAAGAAATCTCATGGATTTTGAAGAAAATTATTATAATTTAACCCATGGAGCTAGGGGGTAAATTACAAATATGTGAAAAAGACACCCTATAAAAGGGGAGCATGGGGTGAACGACCAAAGCACACCACCCAGCTCCAAATTTGGGCATTTTTCCACCCCCAACATGCTTTAGCTTGAAGAGGAGAGAACAGAAGGAGAAAGAGAGAGAAAGAGTCGGGTAGGAGGGAAGTTCTCCACTTAAGCTAAGAGGATTCTCCCCAAAATTTTTTGGATGTTAAGTAGGGTAAAATCATGCTTAGATAATACCTAAGCATGAAAAAATAAGTAAAGTTATAATGCCTAATTGGAATTATGACAAAACATCAAAAATTTGGAGCGAAAATAGAGCATTCAAGAAAATCATGTATGAAATATGCAAATAATGCTCCAAAATTGCTAAATGATGATTTGGGATGAATGTTTATGATAGTTATGATGTTGGAATGATAATATATTAATCTCATGATTTTTGAATTTTTGGATTATGCTTAAGTGAAATTATATTGAATTTTAGTATATGGAGAAAATGATTTAATTAGCCAAGTTAATGATGATCAATTCAAAATTCATGAATTTTCTCACGATATAATAACTAAGAGTTATGTCATGGTATTTTTTATTTTTGGAAAAAATGTCGATTTTTGGAACCCATGAACAGTAACCAACACGCTATGAACAGTAACGGATGAACAGTACCACTACAGTAACCGTGAATAGTAATCATGAACAGTAACTATGAACAGTAAACAGCGTGATTTTGGAAAAAATTAAGATTTATTTTTATAAAGATGTATGGATTTAATTTTTAAGAATTTATGGATAAAAATCAATATAATGAGGTAATGACCAAGTATTTATAAAGGGATAACCTCTATAAAAATGAGGTAATATGTGATCATAAAGCATGCATGGAAAGCAATCTAAGACATGGAATAGATGGATAAAATATCCAATTTCCTCGTATAGGAAGAGGAAAGGAGAAGGTTGAGGACACGGACTGAGAAGGTAAGCAAGCAAACTTTTTTTTTTAAATGTGATTTTATTGCTTCATTGTAAACAAGTACAACTTTGAAAATGTGATTTTATTCTCAAGTATTTATGAAATGTGTTTAATGGTGGTCATTCCTATAATGTTTTGAAATGATGAATATTTATGAGTTTTTATGAAAAGTCATGCCAGCATATTGATATCATGTGATGTTCATGGACATGTGCACATTATGATGCATAATGAAGAGGCTTTGGTGGAGGTAGAAAGCGGATCAGAGGGTCCCCCTTCACTAGTGCTGAGTCGTATGGGCTGTGTTCCGGCGGTGTCCTCCCAAGAGGTGGAGGCAAAGGAATGTTATGTGTGAATGAATGCATTGCATTTTCATACATGGATTGAAAAGAAAAGCATAAATTTGAAAATAATATTTTTAAGGGATGGTGCAAATAATTCTCTACGTGAGAATGACAAGTCACCTGGTATAAGAGGTATATAATGCCAGGAAAATCAAAAGTCATGCATGTAGGAGACCATGTAGGCGTCAAGAGGAAGACAAGTTTCCCTTGATGAGGCCAAGTCAGAGAAAGCCGGCGTATTGGACCATGCTATGTGAGATGTTCCCTGGGCTAGTGTACCCGCACACGAAGGTTTATGTCAGGAATAGAAATGAAGCATTTGCACATCCAATATTTATAAAATAATTTTTATGAAAAGGTTTCTGTGCATTTGATAGTTGATCACTTGGTAAGTGTCTTCTATCGAATGGAGAGGAATGCATTTAAAATGAAAAATGCTTACTTATTGAGTTTCGACTCATGTTTTGTTTTCCCAACCTCAGACAGGTGTAGGGAAAGCTAAGAGATAAAAGGCATGTATTGCTAAAGGAAAAGAGGAATCTACAAAGGTTAGTAGATTTTTGTATGAATAAATGCCCTAATGGGATATGATGAAAAAGGACATAAGTTGTATAAAATTATGAAGTTATGAATAATATGAGAAGTTGATAATTTATGATGATATGGATAAGTCCATTATGAATGATGATGGGTATATGTTTATGTGATGAAAGAAAAGAAAAAGGAAAAAAATTCGACGAGTTCCAATTAAGAACCCACCGTGTGATCAGGGCAACAATCCTGAGTTACGTTTACCAATCGACAAGGTCCCGGAATAAGGACTATGTGGACGCCTCGGTTCGGGGCGCCACAGTCAAAATGTTCCTCTATGTGATATTTTGATTTACTTACCAACGAAAACTTAAAAAGTTCATTCTTAAATACATATTGTGATACATAGACCTAAGTAGGGCTCATACATGTGCATTTGACATGTAAGGGTGTGTTTGGCAATTGATAAAAAATGTCAAGTTAAAACTTTTCAATCTAAAACTTTTCACTCTCTACAACTATCATATTTTTTAATCATTTTTTCACATTTTCCTATACAACTACCTTACTTTTCAAACATTTCTACACAACTATCCACACAATTAACCTATCTATTTTAACTTTATCCTCTTTATTACTCATCATTACTCCTATCATCACATCATTTGATAACTTTTACTCTTCAAAACTTTTCATCAAAAGTTTTATACATTACCAAACACACCCTAAATATGATTTATGTATTATTTGATTAATTTATGAATGATTTCAATGATTTATTGAAATTAGGGCTAATGATTAAGGATGATGATTAAACTAATCGTCATAGGCCAATGAGGGTCAATATGATTGAATTAGCCTAATGAGGATTAGAAAATGTGAATATGATATGAATAATTATTTCATTTCTTTTGATTTAATTAATGGAGGTTATGATGATAACTATGAAATTAACATGATAAATGTTAGAAAATTCATAACTTGACGCCTATGAGGCGGAATGAGATGAAATTTGAAAGATAAGCACGTGATTATGTGCCCAATCTTATTGATGGATTGGATTATGAAAATTATGATGGGATTAGGGCAATAATTATTTATTTTCATCCCAAATCCAAAAATTAAACTCAAATGGTCATAACTTGAGATAGAAGGGTTATTTTCAGATGAAATTTGACATGAACGGATAAAATGAAATGAAGAATATTATGGAAAGGTTTGATTAAGCTAATTATCATCGGAAATATTTAATCATAAAAGGACAAAAATCATTTACTTTGGTTATCAAAAAGTGACATGTTAATTAATGCAAAAGTCAATGGTTTAATGCATGGATTTGAGGTGGCATGAGAAGAGATTTTTGGAGCAATTTTCAATTTCTAAAAATTCAGAAAATCCATGATAAATCCAAGGAGTTAAATGCATGAGGTAAAGGCTAAGGATGTAGCTTCAAGAGGCCACATATGTGGCATGCACAAGGGACGTCCAAGGGCATTTGGGTTGATTTTTTTGGTTTTTCAAAAATCCTAAAATCCCACCTAAATGATCTACATAGCTAGGGTAAGTAAATTCCATTAAATTAAGGTAGATTTTTGTGGAAAAAATTGCCATAAGATGATGTCACATGGGGACATGAATAGTGGACAGCAACATGCTCATAAATGAACTGATTTTGATGGTTTTAAATTATGATAATTATGCATTTTTATAGGGTAATATTAAGCCAACTCAACAAGGGATAATTTATCCATAAATTACCCTCATTTGAGGTGTCAAAGTGGGCCCCAAAAAAATCAGAAATATAAGAAAGGGGTGAGCACATGGGACGTCCATTTGGGCGAGTGAGAGAGAGGAGGAAAAAATCCTCTAAGGGCAGCAGCTAAGGACGTTCCCAAGCAGGTCAAACAAGGAAGAAAAAGAGCAGGAAAAGGAAGGAAAAGAAGGAAGGAAAGAGGGAAAATCAAGTGGGGAAAGATTTGATTCAAAGTCTCTTAAATCTAAGTAAGTATGAATCAAGTTTTGGTACATTTAAATCTAAGTTTCTTACCTCCACGTATGGGTCATAAATTGATCCATAGCGAACCCTTAAAGGATGATTTTTGATGCCCTTAATTAGGGTATTGAATGAGGATTGAATGAAAGGGATGGATTTAAGGGTTTAAAGAAGTTAAGATTAGTGCTACGTTTGATTATGGTTCACAAACCTAGCTGGAATTTTTCTAAATTCCTTAATTAAGTTGCTGTTTTGATTATATGTCATGATTGAATTATGATTCATTATTTCATGGTTTTCATATGTTGATTTAGGTATAAGTTATAAACCCTAGAAAGGATTAAACCTAGGGTTAATGGAATGAATGAATTTTCACACTTTTGATATGATTATGGTACATGAGTTAACCCAATTAATATATGGATGAATTAAAGGGTAAAATATCCTAAATTAATTATGCATGGGACGTTCAACATAGGGTGGATGAGATTTACCCAAATCTGATTTTTATGGGACACATGAAGCACACAGCCAAAAGGTGGCCAGAGACTTGGTGCCTAGGCGCGACCAAGGGGCGCCGCGGCGCCAAACTCCACATATGTGAATTTAGAAATTGTCTTGGGCAATGTTTAAAGGAGGATAAATTACAATTATTTAATGAACATTATAAGACATATGGACATCCAAGGATGACCAAGAAATGGATGTCAAGATGGACATTTAAATGGGAAAGAATGGTGCCAAAATTTCGGTTTTGGAACCATGTGATATAGGGATTGAAATTCTATAAATATACCCTAAATTATGGTGTTGTTTTGTTAATTAATTTTAATCTCAAATTTTGAGATTAATATATGAGACCTAAGTCATCAACTATGCGCCTAAAGTAAGCACCGATAGGTGAAATATGAAAAGTATGTGAAAAATGATAAATGAGAGGTAATGGACCTCCATATGATGATTTAATGAATGGTTATATGCATGAAATTTACCCTACATAAGGGTATTAAAAATGGTATGAAATGAATTGATGGCATGCACAAGTACATGCTATGCATGAATACCCAACTTGAAATCCAAGTGGGTTATGTATGTTAATGTTATGATGGTTGAAAAACTAAGTTGTATGCAAGCGTATGAAGATTATATGAATGCAATGTCACTCTATGTGTATAGGCAAAGACAAAGAGAAGGTTGACTCTGAAAGCTAACGTGAAGCAGGTAAGCAAGTAATTTCCTAAAGAATTTTTGCTTTCTTAAATTATAATAAAATGTTTACTAATGTTATTCTAAATGCTTTGAATTATTTAGCAAGTAGTTGTTTAAATCATTTCTAAGATTGTTTAAGGATGGTCATTGCTTACTCAACATATTATTGAAAGGTTGTTTAACTGTGCCAAATGATTTGTTAATGATTTATTAAATGTGTTGAGCCAATCTATGGTTCATATGATGCTTACGAAAAATCATGCTAGCATACTAAAGATCATGTTTATGATGAGTTCATGTGCACAAGGCATTAGGTCCACCTCAAAGGAATAAACGGACCGATTTTTTCCCTTTGGTGTGACTAAGTCACTAAGATAGGCCAAAGGCCAGCAGCGCTCTCCTTGAGATGGGAGAAGACAGAGACGGATAATCGCCTAGCTAGCTTTCATACTATGATGTTCATGTTTTATGATAATGCATTGCATTATTTATGATGTATCCGTGATGGGTATAATATTCATGTTTTATGATATACCCACGAGTGGGTATAATGATGCTTTCCAAGATATATTTAAATGAAAATTATTGCTTGCAAAATGAATTGCCTGAAAACTATGCAGCTTGCTTATTAAGTTTTAACTCACGTTTTGTTTTTCAAACCCTAAGACAGGTGAAAGGATGGAGATGGCAGAGGAGCACAGGTTAAACGACGAAGCAAGATAATTTTATGACTACCTGTGTATGACATTATGTATGAATGGTTGTATGATGGTTTATATAACAGCTAATGATGAGATTATGTGAATTATACTATGTGGTATAATGAATTGATGAAATTTTTATGGACAAATATTGGGTGTTTGTTTGTCATGCTATGAATATGGTTTCTATGATAAAAATATGAGCATATCAAGACTTCATAATGGCCTAGATGGGCAAAATGATGAAAAATGGAATATGTATGATGATATTAACTCCTAGGGAGTACATATTAAATGGATAAATATTCAATAGATTCCTCCATGTGACAGGGCAACAATCCTGATCACGTTTACTAACCAATAACGGTCCCAGAGTAAGGCTCAAAATGTGACACTTGGTTTGGGGTGCCACACATATATTCATTTTCAAACAAAATACCCTAATATGGCTCAATACTCTTTAACCAAGAAGAAACTCAAAATTTTCAAGAGTTCCTACACCTACTTATAATTCATTTTCACACATATATAACTCAGGATGGATGAACTCCCCTAATTCTTCTTGAAAAAATCAACTAATGCAATCTTATCCTCCATATTTGTAACCCTCGTGGTCACCCATATAAATTCAATTTTCAAATTATTAATGTCAATTACAAGCTTATGAAAATACATTTGGGCCAGTGGGGTATCAAAAACAAAAAAATTTCACCTCCTCAACATTATAATCAATCTTCTCCTCAAATCTATAATTATATCGAACTCTTTCAGATAACTGTCAAACCATGTCTAATATAGAAAATCAATTTTTAGAGTACCAATATCAATCTGACTATTATGAAAATACATATTTGCAATTAAATCCCTCACAAGGGGACTTTTGAAATCTTTCATCGTATCATGTAAATTACCAACAATCTCCTCAAGTAGATAATTTTGAAGAGAAGTTTGAAAAATTACAACAAATGTTTTTCACTTCCGTTGCTACTCAACAATAGTCTCTTGCTATGATGGAAAGTTAAATAGACGGATGAAATTAGTAGCTAACTAATTGTTTTACTAATTAGTAATTCGGATTTTCAAACAAAATCAGACTTCATACCACAGGAAGATCCATACTCATAATTCATTAATAATTGGTGAGAGCTTCTCTAGCCAAATTCGAGAAAAGATTATACAGAATAAGGAAGAACTAATTGAGACTAAGTTGGGGGGAGGTGGCAATGATCGAGGAGATTTTGAGAGAAATGACAAAAATAGAAATGTTATTGAGGAAATTAATCATAAATGCATTGGGGATAAATTGGTTGTGGAGGAACCTAATGAACCAACTATCACTCTAATGAATCATTTTGATTATCCAATTCAATTAGACCCATCACTACAAGAAAATTCACAGTTCGAGAATTTGATAATAATTACAAGATTATGTAGTGATTGTTGGAAACAATGTTCAAAACAAAACAAAATTGACCAAAGCATGAGTTTTGATGATTAACAAAGTCGAATTTGAGTTTAAGTTAAGTACTAATGCATATGTTCAATGTTTTAAGGAAAGCAAGAAGTCAAGTCGATTACCAAGTCAACTTGGACTTCGACTTGGGGTGAAGTCGATACCCAAGTCGACTTCACAAGCGACTTCAAATGGCAAAAAGTGGACAGCGTTGAAAATAGAAAACAAACAGGTGAAGTCGCAGGCCAAGTCGACTCCACTTGCGACTTGGGAAGCCAAGTCGCAGACGAAGTCGACTCCAGCATCGACTTCAAACGTCAAAAAGTGTCCAGCGTTGAAATGTGGAAATGGACATGGCGAAGTTGCAGGCGAAGTCGACTCCAGGTGCGACTTGGGCGAAGTCGCAGACAAGGTCGACTCCATCCTCGACTTGAGAAAGTTCAAACCTCAAAGATGCAGTTCCAAGCTCATTCCAAGAATCCATTTGAGCTTTCTCAAATCCAAAGTAAGGTGCAAAGACCATTCTCAAGATTAACTTGAGTTTCTTGAAGTTCAAAGCAAAGATTCAAGTTCAAGATCAAATCAAGTCTCTCAAGTCCAAGGTAAAACTTCAAGCATGTTTCAAAATGAAGAAATACTCAAGTCTTGAAGATCAAATGACTCCAAAGCAAGCAAGGTGCATGAATCTACCATGCAAGAATCAAACTCTCCAAAGATTCACAAAGTTCAAGCCAATCCAAGATGAATCAAAGTCAAGCTCTTCAAAGATTGACAAGATCTACAAGTATGAGGAGCCATTTCAGAATTAAAAGGACTAAAGGAAGAAATCCAAGCAAGATAGAAGCAAATCAAATGAGGATCAAAGCATTTTTGGCAAAAGACCAAGTCAAGTCGCAACCCAAGTCGACTCCAGGATCGACTTGAGTTGAAGTCTGAAGCCAAGTCGACCCAAGACTCAGACTTGGAAATCTGAAGAACTGAAGTCGCACACGAGGTCGACTCCAGGTGCGACTTGGAAGCCAAGTCGACTCCATCTTCGACTTGGAAAATAACGTTCGAATTTTTGAACGTTGGAGATCATTTATTGCGTGCCAACCACCTCTACAATGTTCAAATCTTCCTCACTCTATAAATAGACACTCAAATGAGCGTGAAAAAGATACAAGACACAACAATACACTGCTATATACACTACAAAGTCCAAAGAGAGAAAAGAAGTGCAAGAAAGAGTTTCTATTCCCTTTTCTCCATATTTGAGTGGTCCATATACATTCAAAGGAAGAAAGAGTTTCAAGTTGCAAGTTGCTTCATCGATACTCAACCAAGCTGCTTCTACAAATTCTTCCTCGAGCTAAAGTTGCCTACACATCTCTGTAAAGTGTAGTTTTTCTTATTTCTAAGTTCTTATTGTATTGAACTTGATTTAGCTTGGGTAGCTAAGATCAAGTATATGCAAAGTAGTGTGTGATTGGAGTGGAACTCATCACCTACTTGTGCTGTGTGTTGTGTATGCCCCCTAGAGCTGGAATCTAGAAGAGAGCATAGGCTCTAAGTTGTATATGCCCCCTAGAGCTAGATTCTAGAAGAGAGCGGAGACTCTAAGTGTATTCGAGGAATACATAGTGGAACCCAAGTCACAACGGAGTGTGAGCTTGGAAGAGTGGAGTAGGGAAGGATTGCCCGAACCACTATAAATTTTGTCTTCTACTTCCTTTTACTGCTTTATCTTAATTGCTCTCTATTTGCTTTCAAAAGGGGATTAATCTTTCAAGGAGTTAAGACTTTAATTTACCAAAGAATTTTTTAAAGAACCCAATTCACCCCTCCCCTCTTGGGTTTTTCCATCAACTCGGAACCAACAGTGATGGTTTCTTAGATCATAAAATTAATGAGAATTTCTGTCTTCGAACTAAAGAAAATGTTATAGAAAATGATAAAGAATGAATTGATGATAGGTTTGAAGGAGAAAAAGATGAAGAAAATATTGATGTGAATAATAAAGAGTTTGCTGAGGATAAGTTTGACTGAGATGAAAAGGAAAAGAAAATGATCAATGAAAATTTTAAGAAGTACCTACCACCTTTTTCAAGTACTTTTAAAGATGGGCCCACTAGTGTAGAAGAACTAATATAAGAGGAAAAGACGATTCAAATGTTTAAACGGGTTCATATTAAAATTTTGCTCTTTGATGTCATAAAATATATTCCAAGTTACAATTAATTTCTCAAAGAGCTATGTATTCAAATGGAACTTCATTTATTTCCTAATAAAATCATGCTCTTAATCAATGGTAGTTTAATGAATTTGAATCATTTATATCAAAATGAAGAATGTTACATATTGGATGCCATTGATGATTTAGTAATTTGTAATACAGACCTTGAGTATAAAAGTATGAAAAAGTCAATAATCTACACGATGTAAAAAATTTTGATAGAGTAGGAGTTGGATAAATGAGTTCATTATGTCTGGTTGAAGACGTAAAATTTAGCGTTGGTTGGGAGGTAATCCAATATGTATATATATCTCTTTTTTTGTTGGTTTATTTTTCTTTTCCTTGCAAGTTAAAGTTGTAGCAATTTAATCAAACCACCACATCCCAGGTTATCTCTTTTCATTCTATCTTATTTTTATAAATTTATATTTTGTGCGTGTGTATTAAGGATAACAGTATTTAAGTTTGGAGGTTTGATTTGGTCAACTTAAAAGTTAAAAAATACATAAAAATAGAATAAAAAATTAAAAAATCTTGAAAATATTATTGAATAAAAAGAAAAAATTCAAATTCAAAAAATAATTAAAAAATAAAAAATTTAGAAATATTATAAAAATGGTAAAAATATAAAAAAGAGCACAAAGATAAGATCAAAGTGCACTTACTATGTTTAGTGGTGAGTGAAGAAGCAAATAATAATTAATTATATTTGTAAAAATATTTTTCTTAGTGCATCTAAATTTGATGCACACTGATGAACTTGGAGAGCGCCATGATAATCTAATTTTTTTGTCATCTTAGTAAATAACCTTCAATATCAATAATTGATAGTAATTAATTCATATATATATATATATATATATATATATATAAAGATCCCTAGATATCCTAAAATATGATGAGAGGAAACAAAAAAATATTTCCCCGAATATCCTGAAATATGGTGAGGGAAGAAAAAGGGAAAAAGAGAATCTCTAGATACCTTGAAATATGGTGAGGGGAGAAAAAAAGAATTACATAAAAATTTTAAAAAATAAAATAATATAACTATGACTATCATAATTTTGATAAGTATTTTCCTTAGCTTGGATGGACTTAAACTATTTCATTTATCTAGTGCTTTTATGTTCATTAGTACACAAATACATATACAATATTACACGTACAATATTCTTTTATGTACTTCATGAAAAATCTTTTATACATATACACTAATGAAATTTACTTTTAAAGCTCATTATTATCATTAGTAGTGTACTTGAATTTTTTTATCCATGCTAAAATTAGTATTACAATAAGATATTAAAAAATATTATGCATTAAACTATTTGCATTGCTAAGGGACTAGCAATGTTTAAGTTAGAGGATATAATAAATCTTAAAATTTTCCTAAAATTTCACATTAAATTCTCACCTTCAAGTACAAAAATGTTAATTAAATACAAGTTTTATGAAAAATTTTACAAAAAAAAATTCTATTTTCGTAAACTCTTTAATTTTGCTTTAAAATGGGTCATTTTGCAATTTTTTTGAAAATATAAAAATAATTACACATGTTAAGAGAGATTAAATAGACTAAAATAAAATAAAATAATAGCTTAAAAAGATTTATTAGCATGTTAAAACAATTTAGGCTAAATTAAGTTAAAACTTAGATAGGATAATTAATATAGATCCACATGCATCTTTGATGATAGAAAATGACATAAAGTAATTTTAATTATAAAATTTGAAGATTAAAAATAACATAGATAAATTTATTAGCTTATTAGAAAATTATAATTTATTTTAATGGTGCAGATCAACAATTGAGTAGCCCGCATGAACACAAATACTCTTGCACCGCTAGAGCACCATTTGTGATGCTCATCTTCTTCCCCAACTTGGCTAAGCTACAACACTAATTCAGGCAGCCGGCTACAAAATTGTGACAGCTTTAATTTCAGCGAGCATGGCAGAAAAATCACAACCATTCGGCCAATCCAATCCACCATCAACGAATTCGCAGCAGCTCTCATCATTTTGTCCATGGCAACGAGCTGCAGCAAATCTGATTAGTGCCATCAAAGCCGCCGTTTTGCATAGCATCGCCCACTTCCGCCCTTCTCTATTTCACCTCTAGCAGGAGGCAGCAATGGCAATGAGCCCCATTACTCTGGCTCCTTGCAACACCCAGATCGTAGCCCCCTCATCGATTCAAGCTCCAAGTTCGAATGACCAATTCCTCTCCCCTGCAACTAATCGCAATAAGCCTGAAGTTGCCATGAAAAAGCCAGCTCCAAATCCAAGCTAACCGACAGTCGGGAAAATCCAGCAGAGCCTCCAATCTTCTCCCCAAGCAGCTAGCCACACCATAAAATCCCATCTACAGCCACAGCTGCCAGTTTGACCTCCCAATGAAAAGCCGAAACTGCAGTCTGCTGAAAAATTTCCAACCAACGCAGAGTCTCCATTAAACAAGTAGGCGACAGTAATAAAAAGCTTGAAGTTGCCAGTAATTAATTTTAGAATTTCAGTGCTCCATCATCCCCAATCCACCGAGCAAGTACCCGCCGGTAACCCCAAAAGCAGCTGCATGCCCAATCCCGGCCAGCAGCAAGCTCCGCACCGACAAAATTGTTACAAGCTCCATTAAATCCAAGCCGACTAGCAACCCCTCTGTTGATCATGCAACTAGAAATTTCAGCCAGGCGCCCCCAAATTAGAAGCATCACTTCAAAACCGGTAGCCAGAAAATGTCAGACGAGGGCAGACCTCTCTTATCTTCTCCAGCAACCCATCCAAGCATAGCAGTCGTCACCCCATTAATGCTGCATCTGATGAAAAAAAAAAAAGAGACAGGCCATTCAGCAACCTTCATTCAAATTCAGCAGCTTTGCCACCATCAATTCGGCCAATCCTCTACAAAATAGCAAATCCCTTGACACTGAAATCTCCAATTAGCAGCCTAAATTTAATTCCAGAAAATCCGCCAAGACCACAACTAACGCCCAATAAAGCGGCCACACCAAGCTTCTGAAGAAAATGGCCGCCAGTCGATTTCCACCGGCCATCCCAACCGGCCAAGCAGCTCTCATCTTCTTAAAATTTTTCGGTTAGAAAATTCCAGCAGAATCCCATTTTAATCGGTCAGCTAGCTTCCAAGCATCTAAGTGGCAATTTCTGATTCAATCCCAATCCTAGCAACAAGATCAAACCGCACCAGGCCGGCGTCTCCATCATCCCAAGCAGCAGATTCTTCGAGCTAGAGATGACTACACATATGATGATGACCACCTGCTTTGAATCCAACCTGATGATGGGTGAAACTTGTGCAATTTCAATATTAGCAGCAGATTTGAAAACTCATTTTGGCCTAGTGATTCGGCCAAGTAATTGCTCAAAGCTGCCAAATTAAGTAGCTAAATCAAAGCATCAGATGCCCAAGGGGGGGAGGACAACGAATGAAGAAGGGAAGCTCTAGTAACCTCCAATCTTAGAAATCCCATATCCAATTTCAAGTCTTCCCAAGAGGGTGCTCCATAAGCATAAGGGCATGGGCCCTCTCTTCAAGAAAAACACTACTCTCCCTCTCCCTTGGTGGGCCACACCACTCTTTGTGGGACCTACTCATCACTTAGGGGAATAAGCAATAAAGAGCCTTACGGTGGAGATTCGCTCTTCGCTTTGGGTAATGTAAATTTTATCTTTTGCTTTGGAGGAGATTCGCTTTTTGTTTTGGGTAATGTAAATTTTATCTTTTGCTTTGTAGTTTGTTTTTAGTATTTTTTGGTTGTTAATTTTGCAATTTTAATTTTTAGATTAGATTTACTACTTTATTCTTGCTATGTAATTTTTAGATTAAATTTAAAGCATTTTCTTTTCCTATTTTAATAGTTAAATTTTATTTCTGTAGCTTTTAATTGTTTCGTAGAATATATTTAATTTAGTCGTTAATTAATTGCAATTTCTTTCTTTCTAACTTCTCTACTCTAATTTCTCTCTCCTCTCCTCTTTTCCTCTGTCTATCTCTCTTTCTCCATCTCCCTGATTCTCTCTTCTTCTTTCCCCCTCTAATTTCTTTCCTCCCTTCTTTCTCTTCTCTTTATTTATAAAGGATATTAAACAATTCAAAACTTTATTGCCTCTCCGTGGATTTGACCCAACTCACCATTATTTTATATTATCTTCCATAAAGTGTTAGCTTTAATGTGTTTTGGTTATTTTAATTAAATTAGTGATCATAGTGTTCTTAACAGCGGGCACGTGGTTTTCATCAAGTAATAACATACTCAATTGTTGCAACTTTTAATATCATCTATTTCCTTCCATTCAGATCATTTGATGAATCTCAAAGTAAATATTGAGAATGATGTACAGACATGATAATAAAAAAAAGGTTTAAATTTTGAGGGTACCTCCTATCTCTTACCTGAGTGCAAATCTTAGAGACGATAATAAGCGTTTATAATCTTTTGATTTTACAATGATATATGGGTTCACCATACGTGGTTAGAACTTAAGGCCATGTTTTTATGTAATCAGATTACAAAGAAACGGTTCCACGTAACCCCCACCATTTTTTAAATTTTAATAATTGATGAAAAATCTAATTCATTTATTGTATTTAATATTATTTGTTTAGCTAGAAGACCAAGTTTCATCCAAATTCAATATGTACTTAGGTCACATTTGCTAAAAAATAGCTGCATTCATATGTAAATTAAGAAAAATACTTAGATCTATTTCTCATATGTATTAGAATGTAGTAACACTTCATGAGATCATTTATTTGCTTAGTAGTGATATTATAGACGTTTTAGATATTGAAAATACTATTTTAAAATTGATATTTTAGTATTAAAATTGTTTACTACATTGATTTCATACGTTTGTAGATGAAACTCATATACAATGACAATAGAGAAGTGAGAGGATTTTCACTGTAATACAAATTATGCTAAATACAATAGATGAAGCAGATTTTTATCAACTATTTTGATGTTAGAAATGAAGAGGGTTACATAGAAATGAGATTTTATAGAAGCATCCCCGTAGAACTTAAGATTTTTCATTTAGCTAATTAACAACATCATTCATATTATGTTATGAGTTTGTTTAGGAAGTCATAAAGCTTTTGGGTGAAAACTATTTATTATAAATTTTTTTGAATTAAAATAAAATGATGTGATATAATAGGGATAATGATAAAGAATAAAGTTAATAAAGTTAAAATAAATAGGTTAGTTATATAGAAATGATTGAAAAGTAGGGTAGTTATTGTTGGTCTTGAGTTTGTGGCAAAACCCAAGAAAGGAGGGATGAATTAGGTGTTTAAAATTTTTAAAACTAATCCCCTTGCAAACTGTGTCCCCTTGAATAAAAAGCCATGGAAGTAATAAAGAAAACAAAATAATAATAGCAGACACAAGAAATTATAGTGGTTCGGAACAAGCCTCTTTACTATACTCTTCTAAGAGCACACCCTTGTGTTAGGTTCTACTATATCAATAAATATACAACTAGAGTCTTTGCTCTTTTCTTGATTATAGCTCTAGGGGGCCTTTACAATCACACCACAAATAGACAATAAGTCATGACGAGCTGCTTATATGTCAATTAAAATGCTCGCTATTTACGCAAGTATATGTGCCGTGTCAAGTAATAAAGAGTGAGTAGAGTATCGTTCCTACGAGGAATTGCTAACCAAATTATTAATTAGTTAAACTGCGTTCTCTGGATGGAAAATTCTGATTTTGTGATTTAACTAAGCTAACGATTGCAAAGAGAAATTAGAGTGAAAGTTTGTGACTACTGGGTACTTTGAACGGGTTTTCTAATTAGGGATGTCAGTGTTGGAAACAATGACTCAAAACAAAATTGACCAAAGTGTAAGTTTTGATGATTAACAAGAACTAATTTGAGGTTAAAAAGAATACTAATAAGTTTGCCAAGTGTTTAAGGAAAGCAAAGAAACCAAGTCGATCACCAAGTCGACTCGGACTTCGACTTGGTGCGAAGTCGATACCCAAGTCGACTTCGCTAGGGACTTGGAATGGCCACAGGTGGACAGATTTGAAAATGGAAGGACTGACAGGTGAAGTCGCAAGTCAAGTCGACTCCACTTGCGACTTGGGTAGTCAAGTCGCAGACGAAGTCGACTTCGGAATCGACCTCAAACGACCAAAAGTGTCCAGCGCTGAAATCTGGTTCACGAACATGGCGAAGTCGCAGACGAAGTCGACTCCATGTGCGACTTGGGCGAAGTCGCAGACCAAGTCGACTCCAACTTCGACTTGAGGATTCCAGACTTGAAGTTTGTATTTCCAAGCTTATCCAAAAGATCAAATTGAGAATAATCAAATCCAAAAAGGATGCAAGGACCATTTTCAAGAACAACTCAAGGTTCTCGAAGATCAAAGCAAGGATTCAAGATCAACATCAAATCAAGTCTATCAAGTCAACCACAAGTTCTCAAGCTTATTCAAAAGAAACAACACTCAAGACATAATGACCAAACAGAACAAAATTCAAGTCATTCAAAATGTTTCAAAGCCAAAGCCAAATTCAGGAATAAGCCCCAAAATCTCTAAAATGATTTACAGGTATGAGTTCAGAATGACAATGATTCAAAGAAAGAAAACCAAGGATGAAAAAGCAGATCAAAAGAAGCTCAAAGCATTTCCAGCAAAAGTCGAGTCAAGTCGCAAGTCAAGTCGACTTCAGGATCGACTTGAGTCGAAGTCCAAAGCCAAGTCGACCAAAGACTCAGACTTGGAATCTGGAAGAACTGGAGTCGCAGGCCAAGTCGACTCCAGGTGCGACTTGGAAGCCAAGTCGCAGGCCAAGTCGACTCCATCTTCGACTTGGAGTATAACGTTCGAATTTTTGAACGTTGGAGTTCATTTATTGCGCGCCAACCACTCCTACAACGTTCCAATCTTCCTCACTCTATAAAAAGACATTCAAATGAACGTGAGAAGATACAATACACACTACACTAAGGATCATAGAGAGAAAAGAAGTGCAAGAAAGACTTTCAAATCCCTTTTCTCCATATTTGAGTGATTCAAAGGAAGAAAGAGCTTCAAACTGCAAGTTGCTTCAACGATCATCATCCAAGCTGCCTTTGATTTCTTCCTCGAGCTCAATCTGCCTACACAAATCTGTAAAGTGTAGTTTTTGCTTATTTTCATTACCTTGTTGTATTAAACTTGATTTAGCTTGAGTTGCTAAGATCAAGTGTATGCAAAGTAGAGTGTGATTGGAGTGAGACTCGTCACCTACTTGTGCATTGAGTTGTTACGCCCCCTAGAGCTAGAATCTAGAAGAGAGCAAGTGGCTCTAAGTTGTATATGCCCCCTAGAGCTTTGAATCTAGAAGAGAGCGGTGACTCTCTGTGTATTCAAGGAATACATAGTGGATCCCAAGTCACAACGGAGCGTGAGCTTGGAAGAGTGGAGTAGGGAAGGTTTGCCCGAACCACTATAAATCTTGTGTTCTGTTTTCTATTACTGCTTTATATTAATTGCTCTCCATTAGCCTTCATAAGGGGATTAATTTTTGAAAGGGGTTAAGTCTTTGATTTACCAAAGATTTTTTAAAGAACCCAATTCACCCCTCCCCTCTTGGGTTTAGCCATCAACTCGGGACCAACAAGTGGTATCAGAGCAGGTCTTTGAGTTCACCAAAGAGATCTTATTGAAATGGCATCCCAATCTACTTCCGTTCCCGCATTTGCTGAAGGCCAATCCTTTACAAGGCCACCGTTGTTTGATGGGAACAATTTTGGGTATTGGAAGCTTCGAATGAAGCAACTCATCATGGCTACCGACATGGACTCTTGGATTGCTATCCAAGATGGAGTAACATTGCCTACTGATGAACGAGCTTCCAAATGGACCGATGAGGAAGTAAGAATAGTGAAGAGCAACGCCAAAGCTATGAACTCCTTATTTTGTGCTCTCACTGCTTCTGAGTATGATAGAGTATCCTCTTGCTTAACCGCCAAAGAGATATGGGATACACTAACCTCTATCTATGAAGGAACTTCTCAAGTCCAAGGGACGAGAAGAAATATTTTGATTGGAGAACTAGAGAATTTTAGAATGCTAGAAACAGAAAATATTTCTGAAATGTTTGCTAGATTCTCTAAGATTACTAATGCTTTAAAAGGTCTTGGAAAAGCAATATCTGAATCTGAGCAGGTCATGAAGATTTTAAGAGCTCTACCCGAATCATGGACCCCAAAGATCACTGCAATTGAAGAAGCTAAGGACCTTAATACTCTAAAGCTTGAAGACTTGATTAGCTCACTCATGTCACATGAGCTAATCAAAAGAAGAAATGAAGATCAACACAGGGGCAAAAGAGCAATTGCCTTAAAAGCCGCACAAGACACCGATGACACATCTTCTTCTCAAGACGACAATGAAATTGCCCTACTCACAAAACGGTTCAAAAAATTTGTGAGAAAAGGCAAAAATTTCAGAAGTTTCAAAGAAAGAACTCCCAGAGAGAAGAAGAAAGAATCAACCAAGTGCTACCGATGCGGCGGTTCGGGACATATGCAGGCTCAATGTCCAACTCCCGAAGAAAACAAGGCAAAAGAACAAAGAAAGGATCGAGGGGACAATAGAAGATTCCAGAAATACAAAGGAAGAGGCATGTACGTGAATGATGAAGATTCTACGACAAGTAGCTCCTCAGCCGACGACATAGAGGCGGAAGAATGTGCAAGAATTTGCTGCATGGCACAAATCGAGCAAGGAGAACAAATTACCTCAACAAAAGACACAAGCAATGAAGAGGTAAGATCTAAACTCTCTCTTTCTGAATCAAGTTATTCTTCCTTTCAAGAGTGCCTCAAATGTACTGAATTAGATGAACTACAAACTGCATATGATTCATTATATGAAGAAATGAAGAAATTAGGAAGCAAGTTTACAATTAAGAAGAGACAATGTGATGCAACAATAATTGTAAATGGTAAACTTGCAGAAAGATTAGACAAATTGAAAGATGAAAATGAATTGCTGAAAATGGAGAACAAATCATTAAATGAATCATTAGCTAAGTTCTCTAATCCAGGAGAAAGTGTTAAAATGTTTCTGAATATGACCTCCCAAACACATAAAAGAGGTCTTGGGTATCATACATTTGAGCATGGAGAAAGTAGCAAATCAAATGTGCAAACACTTGAGAAATATCAAACTAAAGCTGCATCTTTTTACAAGCCACAAAAGAAAAACTTTAAGTGGACTAGAAGACCAATGATTGAACCTTTGCATGCTTGGAGACCTACTCCAAGATTACCTATGGCTTGTAATTTCTGCAACAAGATGGGTCATAAAACTTACAAATGTAACTTTAAGAAATTATATGACCATGGTGCTAAATTAGTTTGGGTTCCAAGAAACACAAGATTTGGGTTTTCCAAGTTAGATCAACTTAGATTGGATTTTATTACTAACCCAAATGGACCCATAAAATGGGTACCAAGGAGATAAGATTCATTTGTTTATTTTTCAGACATGTTTTAAGGCAAAGGCAAACAATGAATGGTTCATGGATAGCGGTTGCTCAAGGCATATGACCGGTGAAAGAAGCTTGTTTCACAAACTTAAGCCTTGCAACGATGGAATGGTTGCCTTTGGCAATAATGAAAAAGGTAATATTAAAGGTAAAGGAAATATACATAGTATTTCAAATGCTTGCATGGAAGATGTTTTGTTTGTTGAAGGACTCAAACACAATTTAATGAGTATTAGCCAATTATGTGATAAGGGATACAAAGTTGTGTTTGAATCATCTATATGTAATGTATTTGATGGAGAACATATCATGTTTAGCGGCAAAAGACATGGAAATGTTTATTTGGTTTCACTTGATGAATTAGATGGTCAATGTCTAATGGCCATTGATAACGATCCATGGGTTTGGCACAAGAGGCTTGGACATATAAACATGGGCAACATAAAGACCCTATGGAAAAAGAGTTTGGTAGAGGGATTACCAAAATTAAAATATGACAAAGACAAGATTTGCAAGGCATGTCAATTATCTAAACAACCAAAGATGCCTTTCTCTACCAAAAAGGAAATTTCCACCACTAGGCCACTTGAACTACTACACATGGATCTATACGGGCCATCCGACATTCTAACCATTGGTGGAAAGAAATATGTATTTGTCATAGTTGATGATTTTTCAAGATTCACATGGATAATTCTCTTAGCTAGTAAAGATGAAGCCTTCTCTATGTTTGCAACTTTTGTGAATTTGGTGCAAAATGAAAAACAGAGTACTATTGTGACCATAAGAAGCGATCATGGTGGCGAATTCGAAAATAAGCGATTCATGGAACTTTGTAATGAAAAAGGAATTCACCACACATTTTCTGCACCAAGAACTCCACAACAAAATGGAGTAGTTGAAAGGAAAAATAGAACTATACAAGAGATGGCTAGAACTATGCTAAATGAGAGCAATCTATCCAAGAAATTTTGGGGTGAAGCTGTGAGTACAGCTTGTCATGTTTTGAACCGAGTTACCATTCGAGCAATCTTGAAAAAGACCCCATATGAACTATGGAAAGGAAGGAAACCAAATATCTCATACTTTCATGCTTTTGGATGTACTTGTTATGTTTTGAAGAATGGAAAAACCAATTTGGGCAAATTAGATGCCAAAAGCGATGAGGCTATATTCCTTGGTTATTCATCAAATAGCAAAGCATATAGAGTATTCAACAAACGAAACCAAGTTGTAGAAGAATCCATACATGTTGTATTTGATGAAATTAACCAAAGTCCGAGAAAGGAGGATGAACTAAGTGATGCAGATGAGACAAAAAGCAAAGAACAACCAAAGGAACTTGAGCTCAAGCCAGAAAATCTAGTGGAGGAAGAGGTAAGTGAAGGTAATAACTCTTACAAACCTCAAACTGATTTAAAGTTCAAAAATGCCCATCCAATTGAACAAGTTATTGGAAATATATATGAAGGAGTAAAAACTAGAAGATCAAAACAAAACGTTTATGGCCAATATGCGTTTGTATCGAAAATTGAACCAAATACCATTGAACAAGCTCTTAATGATGAAAATTGGGTTATTGCAATGCAAGAAGAGCTAAATCAATTCGAAAGAAACAATGTATGGCATTTAGTTCCTAGACCAAACACTCATACCGTCATTGGTACCAAATGGGTATTTAGGAACAAATTAGACGAAAGCGGTCTTGTAATTAGAAACAAGGCAAGATTAGTAGCCAAAGGGTATTCCCAAGAAGAAGGAATTGATTTTGAAGAATCATATGCACCCGTGGCTAGATTAGAAGCCATACGCATCCTACTAGCATTTGCTTCTCATATGAACTTCAAATTGTTTCAAATGGATGTAAAAAGCGCATTTTTGAATGGTTATTTGAATGAAGAAGTATATGTTGAACAACCCCCTGGTTTTGAAGAAAAGGATCAATCAAAGTTTGTTTATAAATTAACCAAAGCATTATATGGACTAAAACAAGCACCAAGAGCTTGGTATGAAAGGTTAAATAGATTCTTGATTGATCATGAGTTTCAAAGAGGGAAAGTAGACACTACTTTATTCATCAAGTACAAAAATAAAAATATTTTGATTGTACAGATTTATGTGGATGACATAATATTCGGTGCTACTGACGAAAATCTTTGTCAAGAATTTTCTAAGATAATGCAGAGCGAGTTCGAAATGAGCATGATGGGAGAATTAAATTTCTTCCTTGGACTTCAAATCAAGCAACAAAATGAAGGAATATTTCTAAACCAGTCCAAATATGTCAAAGAAATGCTCAAGAAATTTGGAATGCAAAATAGCAAAGGAGCAAACACTCCAATGAGTTCGACAATCAAGATCGACACGGACGAAAACGGTAAAAGTATCGATCAAAAGCTTTATAGAAGCATGATAGGATCCTTGTTATATTTAACTGCTTCTAGACCCGATATCTTGTTCAGTGTTTGTATGTGTTCTAGATTTCAAGCATGTCCAAAAGAATCACATCTACTTGCTGTAAAAAGAATTTTTAAGTATTTGATAAAAACTGCCAATCTTGGACTATGGTATCCAAAGGAGACAACCTTTGATCTAATCGGCTATTCGGATGCAGATTTTGCCGGCTATAAAGTAGATAGAAAGAGTACTAGTGGAACTTGTCAGTTTCTTGGACATATGTTGGTTTCATGGTATTCAAGAAAACAAACAAGTGTTGCCCTATCTACTGCAGAAGCCGAATACATAGCCGCCGGTAGTTGCTGTGCCCAGTTACTTTGGATGAAACAACAGTTGAAAGATTATGGTATTGATTATGTTGATATTCCTATTAGATGTGATAATACAAGTGCAATTTGTTTAACTAAAAATCCTGTACTGCATTCAAGAACCAAGCATATTGATGTGAGACATCACTTTATTCGTGAACATGTTGAGAATCATGATGTATGCTTAGAATATGTGAAAACAGAAGACCAAATTGCTGATATCTTTACCAAACCATTAGCCAAAGAATCATTTTATAAAATTAGGAATGATATGGGGATGATAGAGCTAAATTAGGAAAATTAAGATTTGGAAAAGGCAAATCTGATGGGTCAAGTCGACTCCATGGGAGCCAAGTCGACTCCGCCAAGTCGACTTGGGAAAGTGAAGTCGACTCCGCTTCAGGAGCGAAGTCGACTCCACAGGAGCGAAGTCGACTCCGCGTCGATAGCGAAGTCGACTCCAGAGTGTCGAAGTCGACTTCGCCTAGGGCAAAGTCGACTCCGCGCGCGACGGTTCGCATTCGGCCGTCTTCTTCTTTCCTTCTTCTTCTTCCCTCTCTCTCATTTTCCCGCGTCATCTCTCCATCTTTTCCTCTCATTTTCTCTCTCTCTCCCCGGCGACACGTTTTCTCCGGCAAGATCCCCCATCTTCGGCAAATCTCCGGCAAAACTCTCCTCCCGGTTCTCTTTCTTTACTATTTCTTTCTTTCTCTCTGTTCCTTCTTCCTTTTTCCCATTTTCTTTCTTTCCCACAAAAAACCCATCTCCGGCAAATCTCCGGTATATCCTCTCCCATTTTCAAATCCCGCTTCTCCTCTCTCCCGACAACATCTATTCTCTCTTTCTTTCTCTAAAACTTTCTCCCCTCTCTCTCTGTCTTCATCTCCATTTCCTCTCTCAAAAACCCCAAAGTTCTAATCCCAAAATGGCACCAAAGAGAGCCGTGTCTAAACCATACCCCAAAAGGATTGCTACTCAACCTACATCTCACACAGAAGAAGAAGTTCCTAGACGATCTAGGACTCCATCTAAAAGAGCCAGAGAAGAACCATCGACTTCGACTGGGAGACGGGTGCGATTCCAAACCACTCAATCATCCGATCGAGCACCTAGTCAACAACAAGCCCAAACCTCACAGAGTACACAATCTGGAGCAAGCAAAAGGGGTACTCCGGCTAGGAAAACTCAAGTATTGAAGATGCCTACCACTTACTTCCAAATCGAACTCCAGCACAGTCGTTTTTACAAAAGCTTCTATGAACGGAAGGTATTTATACCCAAGATTATAGATTTCAAATTTTTGAAAGATTATGAATCCGATATAGAAGATCTATTGGATTTTCAAGGATGGACCAAGTTGCTAAAAGAGGATGAAAAGGTTTATCCAGATCTTACTCGGATTTTCTATTATCTATGGGATGAAGAAAAATATGCAACTTTTGTCAAGGGAGTAGAAATCAATCTTGGAATTGGGATAACTCCAAGCAAGAAGGGAGCAAGGATTGATTTAGGAGAAATATTTGGAGTCCCATTTGTGAATGAGCCTTTACCAGAAGATCTCACAATGGATAAAATGTATAACCAGCTCACTCGGAGCAACAAGTATCATCCGGGAATTAGATTTCTTCGATACATGGATCTATCACCCAGGCTACGGGTACTCAGACTTCTAATTGCCCACTGCATATACCCAAAAGGCGGGGGAAGAAATCAAGTAAATCCACAAGAAGCTGAAATATTATGGAAAGTGGCAAACAAAGTTAGGGTAAGCTTACCTAAGTTATTTCTTGAAGCCCTAGCATCCAGAAAGGAAAATCCACGAGGAGTCCTCCCATATGGCACCTGGATCACAAAAATCCTTGAACATTACAAAGTGGATATTGAAGGTGAGCCTTTCGAAGTACTCAAAACCACAAATGCCATTAACAAAGCACTCATCCAAAGAATGAAGATCAATGTGCTTCAACTTAGACCGGAAGCTCCAGAAGAAGAGCGAGACGACGATGCACAAGCTGAGGGGGAGCAACCTCCCATAGCATCACCGGCACGGGCCGCTTCTCCACCATCGCACGGATCCTACTCTCCACAAGGGTCTGCTGCAAGAGAACGGGTGCCTCCAACCTCCTCTGAGGAGGTCACCCTAAAGGAATTAAAGGAAGAAATAGTTGCAATGAGGGCAGAAATGGATTACAAAGAAGACCGGATGACAAGTCTTGTCACCGGCGTTCTAAATGCGCTCGAGGATATGCACTCCCGGCAAGACAGAATCGAGCGGGAAATGCGGACTATCCGCTACCATCTTGCCTCAGGCCGACATAAGAAGAGACCCATGCCTGAACTCGATCCCTACGAGTCGGGTTCAGTTCATAGAGAGGCAACTCCCGATCACGCTTCTCTTGTCTACTCCTCGGCCCACCATTGTCCCATCAAACCTATTCCATATCAAATCTCTCAATTTCAGTTTATCAAATCGTTATTTTTGCTTGATTGACAAAAAGGGGGAGAAAAGATCGGTTTAAGAGTTAGAGTTTCTTTTCGTTTTGGGTTGGGTAACTTGTATCTAGGTTTCATTTTGTTTTTCATTGCATTTTGTAAAAATGAAACAGATATACATGAAAGATGTTTTATGCTTGACATGAATATTTTGAGTGAATTATGAAAATAATGCTCTGTCATGAATATGTATATGCTCTGCTTTCTATGGTAATATGTTTGAATGCTCTGTTTTTTACATGAACTTGCTTAAATACTCAAAAAGGTATCAACTCAAATGTAGTTTTGTCAATCATCAAAAAGGGGGAGATTGTTGGAAACAATGACTCAAAACAAAATTGACCAAAGTGTAAGTTTTGATGATTAACAAGAACTAATTTGAGGTTAAAAAGAATACTAATAAGTTTGCCAAGTGTTTAAGGAAAGCAAAGAAACCAAGTTGATCACCAAGTCGACTCGGACTTCGACTTGGTGCGAAGTCGATACCCAAGTCGACTTCGCTAGGGACTTGGAATGGCCACAGGTGGACAGATTTGAAAATGGAAGGACTGACAGGTGAAGTCGCAAGTCAAGTCGACTCCACTTGCGACTTGGGTAGTCAAGTCGCAGACGAAGTCGACTTCGGAATCGACCTCAAACGACCAAAAGTGTCCAGCACTGAAATCTGGTTCACGAACATGGCGAAGTCGCAGACGAAGTCGACTCCATGTGCGACTTGGGCGAAGTCGCAGACCAAGTCGACTCCAACTTCGACTTGAGGATTCCAGACTTGAAGTTTGTATTTCCAAGCTTATCCAAAAGATCAAATTGAGAATAATCAAATCCAAAAAGGATGCAAGGACCATTTTCAAGAACAACTCAAGGTTCTCGAAGATCAAAGCAAGGATTCAAGATCAACATCAAATCAAGTCTATCAAGTCAACCACAAGTTCTCAAGCTTATTCAAAAGAAACAACACTCAAGACATAATGACCAAACAGAACAAAATTCAAGTCATTCAAAATGTTTCAAAGCCAAAGCCAAATTCAGGAATAAGCCCCAAAATCTCTAAAATGATTTACAGGTATGAGTTCAGAATGACAATGATTCAAAGAAAGAAAACCAAGGATGAAAAAGCAGATCAAAAGAAGCTCAAAGCATTTCCAGCAAAAGTCGAGTCAAGTCGCAAGTCAAGTCGACTTCAGGATCGACTTGAGTCGAAGTCCAAAGCCAAGTCGACCAAAGACTCAGACTTGGAATCTGGAAGAACTGGAGTCGCAGGCCAAGTCGACTCCAGGTGCGACTTGGAAGCCAAGTCGCAGGCCAAGTCGACTCCATCTTCGACTTGGAGTATAACGTTCGAATTTTTGAACGTTGGAGTTCATTTATTGCGCGCCAACCACTCCTACAACGTTCCAATCTTCCTCACTCTATAAAAAGACATTCAAATGAACGTGAGAAGATACAATACACACTACACTAAGGATCATAGAGAGAAAAGAAGTGCAAGAAAGACTTTCAAATCCCTTTTCTCCATATTTGAGTGATTCAAAGGAAGAAAGAGCTTCAAACTGCAAGTTGCTTCAACGATCATCATCCAAGCTGCCTTTGATTTCTTCCTCGAGCTCAATCTGCCTACACAAATCTGTAAAGTGTAGTTTTTGCTTATTTTCATTACCTTGTTGTATTAAACTTGATTTAGCTTGAGTTGCTAAGATCAAGTGTATGCAAAGTAGAGTGTGATTGGAGTGAGACTCGTCACCTACTTGTGCATTGAGTTGTTACGCCCCCTAGAGCTAGAATCTAGAAGAGAGCAAGTGGCTCTAAGTTGTATATGCCCCCTAGAGCTTTGAATCTAGAAGAGAGCGGTGACTCTCTGTGTATTCAAGGAATACATAGTGGATCCCAAGTCACAACGGAGCGTGAGCTTGGAAGAGTGGAGTAGGGAAGGTTTGCCCGAACCACTATAAATCTTGTGTTCTGTTTTCTATTACTGCTTTATATTAATTGCTCTCCATTAGCCTTCATAAGGGGATTAATTTTTGAAAGGGGTTAAGTCTTTGATTTACCAAAGATTTTTTAAAGAACCCAATTCACCCCTCCCCTCTTGGGTTTAGCCATCAACTCGGGACCAACAGTCAGATGGATAGATCGGAATTCTCGAATCTAAACTATATTGCTCTGGTTCTTTTTAATTGGATTGCATATGAATTTACTAGCCCAAGTTCATATATCTTTATATATTTCTTCCAACATTATATAAAGCTAATTATACTTTGTTTAAGTGTTATGTTCTCATGCCATTAAATAAAGTGAAATTGATAAGTTCATAACTTGTATAATGACTACACAGGGTTTAACGGTATATTCCTATCCGTTAAACAACTCTACTTACACAAAGGTCGAAACCTATGCCTTGCACATGGATCCTGCAAAGATCTTCCTCTTCCAAGGATAAAGCAATCAATTAAATCATCTTACAAGGTTGCTAATCTTGTAAAAAGCATTAAATCCACACATGCAAAGGTAAATCATACACAATCATGCATAAAATCAACTATTCATTCATGAATATTCTAAGAACCAAGAAACAATATAGTTTATAATTCAAATCATCCTAACTATCCATCTAATGGAGGTTTAGTTCAAAAACATAATTTTAACATCCAATACATCCATATAAAAAGTATTCATAAGGCAGAGAAAGAAAATTGGAAAAAATAAGAAAAATTGTTTCCGGCGGTTTCCACCAATAGGACTTGAATCCTTTCTTCAATTCGAGCTTTAATCTTGATTTTCGCTTTCTCTTGTACTGTAGTTCGTACTCCCTGCTCTCTTTTTTCTCTTTTCTCGCGCGCGAACCCCTAGAAACTATATAAAGAGTCTTATTTGCGCAGCTTACGAACCAGAATATTCGCGTACGGATGCGTATTGGCGCCTAGGCGCCAACTCTCTGTGTGCTAAGCAGTTTGGACACATTCTGGAAATTTTAGGAATTTTTTGCACTGGCGCCTAGGTGCCAACTCTCTGGAATGCCTTGCATGTCAGTTGTTTGTGTTGCAAATGGTCAAGGCGCGTAGGGTGGCGCCTGGGCGCCAATGGGTGGCGCCTAGGCACCATCCATCTGCCTCTGGATGCCTCAGCTGGCATTCAACTCGTTCACTCTGCCGACATACGTCCCGTCCTTCCTGCAAAAGATGGAAAAACTAAATAAATAAACTAAAAATGCCTAAATAATGCTAAAATTTCCTAAAAACTAATTAATGCTCCTAAAATGCAAAACGGGTGAAAATTAAGCTAAATGAGTGCAAACTATGCCTAATCTCTCGAACTAACACACAAATTACGTCTGAAATGGGCCATGATAACTCGTAAAAATACGAGTTATCACACCCCCAAACTTAAATGTTGTTAGTCCTCGAGCAACACATGTAAACAGAATGAATGAATAATGAATGAATGAATGCAAAAAAACAAAAATTAACTCCTTTTGCTTCCGGTTATGCATTGATCAATCTACTTAGCCATTTCACAAGGTTGTGATTAATTCAACCTGAAAAATCCATCATTATACAAATAAGGCATAAATTTTCCTTTCCAAACCAAGTTACATGTGGGTGCTAAAATTTCGTAGTGCAAAGTTATATTTCAACACGTCAATCTTTCATTCGATCAAAAAACTGGTTAGGAAATCAATGAACTCAAGCAAACTAATGATTAAACTGAATACACTGGTTACAACAAATGGTATCAAGTCACTGAATTCAATCTCTAACAACTGCACATTCTTTTTCCCCCAAAACTTATTACAAAAATTCTCCTCACCATATTTCAGGATATCTGGAGATCTATTTTTTTTGGCTCCCCTCACCATATTTCAGGGTATTTAGGGAGAATTTTCATTTTTTAAAGCATTGTTACTGTGATTTTCCTTTGCTTTTTTACGCGAACCTTGCCATTTGTCGATGCCAAGTCTCGGTTACTCAGCTTAGGTCAACCACCCCCTTTTTATCTTTTTCTAATGCTTTATTAAGGGTACTGAACATGTTTTAGTAATTCCTGTGAAATAATACCATTTCTGAACTTGTTGAAGTACTTGGTCAACATTTATTTAGTTCAATTTTCATCATCTCGGTCTGAAAGATATGCCTGTTATTGAATTAGAACAATGTATTCTGAAATTCCTTTCAATTCTTTCACATGTTAATTTCAACCTTCTTTATACTTGGTTTCAATCTGAATTGCCCATTCTTTCATGAATTCAATTTCAAATCAGAATTAATCACAGCCTTGCACATTTTCACAATCAGATGAATTGAAACAAAGACAACTTTCATTAGCTAGAATTGAAATGCATGCAACATAAATTAAAGCATGAAAATTAAAATGCAAAACTAACCTATGGTTGAAAATTATACACCCTCCCAAACTTGAGAAATGCATTGCCCTCAATGCATGATCCTAAAATGAACTAAAAATGAAAATACAATGAAAAGTAAAAATAAAAGAAAAGAAAAACAAAAAGAAAAAGAAAGGACTGGGACTCCCTCAAGAATCGGACTCTGTCGCGTCCTCGTCGTTGGGCTGGGGCTGTGATGACTGCCCGAAGCAGGCTCGGACCTCTGGCGGATTCGGTGGGAAAGTCCAATTAATTTCCCTACAAAAGCAAAAACAACAACCAAAAATCAAACGGAAAATGATTGATGGGTTGCCTCTCATCCAGCGCTGAGTTTATTGTCCTCGGCTCGACGATCTCACTGTTCAATTTTCTTTCAGTTCCACCACTTCCTTGCCATGCTGAAAATCATCTCACATATAGTGCTTAAGACGTTGCCCATTCACGACAAAACTATTGTCGGATGCCTCGTTACATATTTCCACCGCTCCATGCTCAGTTGCCTTTATCACCACGAATGGACCTGACCATCGAGATTTGAATTTTCCCGAAAATAGCTTCAATCTTGAATTGAAAAGTAAAACTTTCTGACCTGACTCAAAACTTCGTGTTAGAATCTTTTTATCATGCCATTTCTTCACTTTTTCTTTGTAGATCTTGTCATTTTCATAGGCTTGCATCTGAAATTTGTCCAACTCATTGAGTTGCAGTAATCGGCATTCCCCTGCTTGTTGCATATCCAAGTTTAGTTTTTTTATTGCCCAATATGCATTGTGTTCCAGCTCCAGCGGTAGATGGCAGGCTTTTCCATAAATTAATTGATATCGAGACATTCCAAACTGAGTTTTATAGATAGTTCGATACGCCCATAGTGCGTCGTCCAATTTGACGGACCAGTCTTTGTTAGAAGACCCGATGGTTTTTTCTAGAATTTGCTTCAATTCTCTGTTGGCTAACTCGACCTGTCCATTAGCTTGCGGATGATACGCTGTCGTCACTCTGTGGCGTACGCCGTATTTGTGTAGAATTGCCATGAACTGCCAGTTGCAGAAATGGGACCCTCCATCACTAATGATCACCCTTGGCATGCCAAAACGAGTAAATATGTTCTTCTTGATGAATTTGAAAACTGTTTTAGCATCGCTTGCTTGTGTTGGAATTGCCTCTACCCATTTGGAAACATAATCAACAGCAACCAGGATGTATTGGTTTCCAAAGGAGGGAATAAATGGACCCATGAAGTCGATACCCCGGACATCACATATTTCTGCTTCAATAATATTAGTGAGAGGCATCTCATGTCTTTTGGAAATGTTACCTGTCCGTTGGCATTAATCGCATCTTTTGACATAAAAATGGGCGTCTTTAAATAAAGATGGCCAGTAGAATCCCATTTGCAGTATTTTCGCTGCAGTTTTGTCTCCTTGAAAGTGGCCCCCATACGGAGATGAATGGCAGCTTTGCAGTAGTGCTTCCTGTTCACACTCTGGAATACATCTCCAATACAACTGATCTGGGCATTGTTTAAACAGATATGGATCATCCCAGAAATAGAATTTAACATCGTGGAGAAATTTCTTCTTTTGGTGTGAATTTAACCCCGGAGGCAACATTCTACTAACGATGTAATTGACGAAGTCCGCATACCATCGTGGGTTGCTTGGGGAGAGAGAGAATAGCTGCTCATCTGGAAACACTTCCCGAATTTGCTCCGTATCATGAGCTAACTGGGGTCCTTCAAGGCGGGATAGATGGTCAGCGACCTGATTTTCAGTGCCCTTACGATCTTTGATTTCGAGGTCGAATTCCTGTAGTAGTAAGACCCATCGGATCAAGCGTAGTTTTGCATCTTTTTTTTCGATCAGATATTTAATGGCTGAATGGTCTGTGCAAACGATCACCTTAGTGCCCATCAGATATGCTCTGAATTTGTCGAATGCAAATACTACTGCTAGCAATTCCTTTTCGGTTGTAGTGTAATTCATTTGTGCCTCGTTCGGGGTTTTGCTAGCGTAATAGATGGAATGGAAGACCTTGTTTTTTTGCTGTCCCAATGCTGCTCCTACTACATAGTCACTTGCATCGCACATTAATTCGAATGGGAGATTCCATTCTGGAGAGATAATGATTGGTGCAGATATCAATTTCTTTTTCAGCTCCTGGAATGCTTCCATGCATTCGCTGGTGAATTCGAATGTGTATCTTTTTCGAGCAACGAACATAACGGCTTAGCTGTCTTTGAGAAGTCTTTTATGAATCGTCTATAAAATCTTGCATGTCCCAAAAAACTGCGAATGCCCTTGACTAAGGTAGGTGGAGGCAGTTTTTCTCGATCGTCTAGATTTTAGCCTTGTCCACTTCGATTCCCTGTTTAGAGACCCTGTAACCAAGTACGATGCCCTCTTGCACCATAAAATGACACTTTTCCCAGTTAAGAACCAAGTTCGTATCCTCACACCGCTGAAGCATCTTTGATAAGTTAGTTAAGCATTTGTCATAGGAGTTCCCGAACACCGAGAAATTGTCCATGAATACTTCCAGGAAATCTTCCACCATGTCCGTGAAAATGGCCATCATACATCGCTGAAATGTGCCTGGAGCATTACATAGACCAAACGACATTCGCCTGAACGCGAATGTGCCATAGGGACATGTGAACGTGGTTTTTTCTTGGTCTTTCGGTGCTATCATAATCTGATGATAACTTGAATAGTCATCTAGAAAGCAGTAGAATTCGCGTCCTGCTAACCTGTCCAGCATCTGATCAATGAATGGAAGTGGAAAATGATTCTTTCGAGTAGCTTTATTCAGCTTGCAGTAGTTCATGCAAACTCGCCAACCAGTAACTGTTCTGGTCGGGATTAGCTCGTTGTTTTCGTAGGAGACGACCGTCATGCCACCTTTCTTTGGGACGCACTACACCGGGCTGACCCAAGAACTATCACGCCCGCATCTAACCATTTGATGATTTCCTTTTTAACCACTTCTTTTGTAATTGGGTTTAGTCTTCTCTGCGCTTTGATAGAGGGCCTGGAATCATCTTCTACTTGAATTTTGTGCATGCAGAAGGATGGAATGATACCTCTGATGTTTGCTATGGTCCATCCTATGGCCTTTTTGTGATCTCTGAGTACTCTGAGCAGTTTTTCTTCTTGCACGGTATCAAGTGCAGAAGAAATAATCACTGGGAGTGAGGATTCTGCTCCCAGGAAGGCATATCTGAGGTGTTTTGGCAAATGTTTTAGCTCCAAGATAAACGACTCTTCAATTGACGACTTCAACTGTTTAAAAGACTTTGGCTTGAGCTCCAGCGATTCAAATTTCTGCGGGTATCGTGGGAATGTCGGAGGTTGCTGCAGATAGTGTATCATCTCTGCTAACTCTTCATCAGATTCATTGCCTTCCCCAATGAGCGATGCTTCTAGGATGTCCTTGAAAGCTGAATTTTGAATTCGGCTTGTATTGCCGAGTCCACCATGTCGATCATTAGACATTCTTCTGGATCATTTGATAACTGCATTGCCTTGAACATGCTAAAAGTAACGTGTTCTCTCTGAATCCGCATGGTCAGCTCTCCAGCCTATACATCGATGATGGCTTTTCCCGTCGCGAGGAAGGGTCGACCCAGAATGATTGGCACATCTCGATCTTCTTCATAATCCAGGATAATAAAATCTGCCGGAAAGATGAATTTGTCACCTTGACAAGGACATCCTCAATAATACCTTCTGGGTATGTAATGGATCGATCCGCCAGTTGCAGCGTCACGGTGGTAGGTCGAGCTTCCTCGAGGCTCAACTTTCTGAAAATGGACCTGGGCATGAGATTAATGCTGGCTTCCAAGTCGCATAATGCTCTCCCGAAGTACTGGTCGCCAATTGTGCACGAGATTGTGAAACTCCCGGGGTCCTTGAGTTTAGGAGGTAGCTTCCTCTGAACCCTCGCACTAGTTTCCTCAGTTATGCATGCATTTGAGATATTGTAAACGTTACCCTTACCACTTATTTTACGCGTCTCATTGTTGCCAAATGCAACAGTTCCACCATGTTTATCTCTTTGATATTTATCTCATGGGTCTATCTGGGTTAGTAAGCATCTGAAGTGCACGTTGTTCAAATTTAGAAAGCACAAACCAATGTTCTTTGATACCCACACCAATTTAGCACATGGTTATGCAATTTCTTAATTCCACGTTGATAGATTCTATGGTCAAATTTGTTGAAGAAATTGCATGCTCCATGAATTCTTTGGGGTGGACTTCATGTGCAGTTTGGTTGCATGTTGGTCTTCTTACCCAAGCTACTCTTATTGTTCTAGCTTGGCTATGAGGTTTAGCAACCTTGACTTATGTTCTAACCCATTTTGGAGTATTTGATTTACTACCCTTTCCTGGCTCAAAGTTAGAGTATCCCAGTCCTCTTCTATTTATTTGAGTTGTCATATTGAGGAACATTTTGATACTCTCCCATGGGTTAAAATTTTTTGCTAATTATTCATTTTGTGTTGCATTCTCATTCTTTAACTTTTCAATTTTAGCTATCAAATCTTTGGTTTCATCAACTAAGCCTTTGACTCTTTCAGCTACCTTTCCATTTACAATAATGGTTGGGTTACATTGCTTTTTCTTTAATATATATTTATTGTCGAGTTTCTTTATTTCATCAAATAATGAATCATATGCTTATTGTAATTCATTTAATTCGGCACATTTAAGACAATCATGGGTGGAGGAACATATAGATTTGGAAATAGAGTGTTCAAGTTTAAGTTTTTTGCCTTTTAAACCCTTTAACTTTGCCTATTTACATTTTAAACCCCAAAGTCTAGTCATTTGCCTTTTAAACCATCAAAACTTTAGCTCCTTTGCATTTTAAAACCTGACGCATAACAGCGTTAAAAACACCGTTAATCCATGCAAAATGACATAAATACCCTCTATTATTTTAAAAAAGAAGTATTTTTTACATTTTAAACTTGACTATTAGGCTTTTTAAATTTTATTATTAAAGGCTTCAATAACATTTTTACTTTTAATATAGATTTAGGTTTTTTAAAAAATATATATTAAAGGGTATTTATGTCATTTTGCATGAATTAACAGTAGTTTTTAACGTTGTTATGAGTCAGGGTTTGAAATGCAAAAGAACTAAAATTTCAGGGTTTAAAATGCAATCGGCCAAACTTCAGGGTTTAAAAAGCAAATAGGCTAAGTTAGAAGGTTTAAAATACAAAATACCCGTTCAAGTTTAGTTGTTACCACCTCGTTACTTGTGCAATCAGTTAAGGCAGTCATTCCTTCCACCAATTTAGTTACTTTGAGGCAATTTAGTACAGTTTCTTCTTCTATCCTTGCTACACAGCAAATTCTAGCACAATTTGTGGCTTCTTTTTCATTTAAGGAGCTACTTGTAGATGATGACTCTTCATTTACATACATTCCTTTTTCTTTCTTCTCTTACTTTTCTTTAGGCTTGTTCTTTTCGGGTATGGGACATCGAACTTGCATATGCCCCACTCCACCATAGCTAAAATGCTTGGTTACTTTTTTATTCTGTTCTCTTCTATTCTTCTCCTTGAAACCTTTGGAGGAGCTAATGTTCTTCCCTTTTCTCATGAATTTTCTTAATTTTTTAGTAAGAAAAGTAATCTCCTCATCTTCATTATGTGATAATGATTCATTTGAGCTGTGTATGACTTTTAACGCAATGGCTCCCATCCCTTTGTGCTCTCTTTATTTCTTTTCTTAATCAGCTCATGTGACATGAGTGAATTAATTAAGTCCTCTAGCTTCAGTGTGTTGAGGTCTTTTGCCTCTTCAATTGCAGTAATCTTGGGGTTCTAAGATTCAGATAGAGCTCTCACGATCTTCGTGACCTATTCAAATTCAGAAATTTCCTTTTCTAGGTCTTTCAAAGCATTAGTAATTTAAAAAATCTAGTAAACATTTTGGATATATTTTTTGTATAATACATTTTGAATGTTTCTAACTCTCCAATCAAAATGAGGTTAAAGTGTCCCATATCTTTTTGACAGTTAAGTAAGAAGATACTCTATCATACTCAGTAGCTGTTAAGGCACAAAATAGAGAGTTCATTGCCTTAACATTACTTTTAATAGCCTAATTTCATCCTCAATCTATTCGGAGGCTCTTTCACTTGTGGGTAAAGTAACCCAATCTTGGATGACTATCCAAAAATCAATATCAGTTGTTATGATAAGTTACTTTATTCTCAACTTTTAATAATTGAAGTTATTGTCATCAAATAGAAGTGACATTGTGAAAGATTAACCTTAGCAAATGCAGTGATGAAAGTTGATTGAGATGTCATTTATAATAGATCTCTTTAGTGTAAACTCAAAAACTTTCTCTAATACCACTTGTTCATCCCAGTTGTGACAAAACCCAAAAGGGGAGAGATGAATTAGGTTATTTTATAATTTTTAAAACTAAATCCCATGCAAAATATGTCCTCTTAAATGAAAAGCGAGGAAAGTAATAAAGCAAACATAATAATGATAGTAGATACAAGAATTACAGTGATTCGAGATAACCTTCCCTACTCTACTCTTCGAAAAGCATACCCTTGTGTCTTGGGTTCTACTATGTCAACAAATATGCAACTAGAGCTCTTGTTTTCTTCTATATTATAGCTCTAAGGGAGGATTTACAATCACACCACAAGTAGACGATAAGTCATACTCCAACCGTTCACTACTTATCTTTACTTAATCTTGGTTTCTAACACCAAGCCAAGCAGGATTACAAGAGAATAGATTTTAAAAAAAGTTCTACACGTTACAAATTGTATAGAGGATTATAAGAGAATGAATTAAAAGAAAGTTCTACACTTTGTAAGGCTTGAGATTGATGAGAAGCTTTAGCATTTGCAATGAAAATCACAGTTCTTCTTTTTGGAGCACTTTACGATCACTTAATTGCTTGTAAGTGGGCAGGTGAAGGCTCAATGAATGCTCTTGCTAACCTTCTTCACTTCACTTGATGTGCTTTAAATAATGGAGGAATTATTTCGAACGTTAGGAGGTAGGTGGTGTGCTTTAAATGTGTCAACGTTCAAATTTTTTTGACCATTACAGTGCAAGTTGCAGTTGGAGTCAACTTTGGCTGCGACTTCACCCAAGTCGCATATCAGAGTTGACTTGGGGGATGACTTTGATTAGGACTTTTCCACTTCTTAAGTCCTCTGAAATGCATTGCTTCTTAAGTTTCAACTCAGGTCGACTTGGTCCTTAATTTAACCTAAGTCACATGTGTTGGTCCCGAGTTAATGACAATTACCCAAGAGGGGAGGGGTGAATTGGGTATTTAAAAATTTACAACTTAAACAGAAACTTTATCCCGGATTAATCTAGTCCCCTTTATGAAGAAACAAAATGAGAGAAACAATGTAAAGAGCAGAAACAAAAATGAACACACAAGGTTTTATAGTGGTTCGGGCAACCTCCCTATTCCACTCTTTCAAGCTCACACCCCTTGTGACTTGGGTTCCACTATGTATTCCGCGAATACAACTAGCATCTCCACTCTCTTCTAGATTCTAGCTCTAGGGGGCATATGTTGGAAATATAGCTAAATCTATGTTTTGATGATTAACAAATCAATTTGAGTAAGTCTTGGCTACTAACAAGTTTGTGGAAATGTTTAAGGAATAATCATTTGAAGAAAATCAAGTATAGAAGCCAAGTCGAATCCCAAGTCGACTCCAAGATCGACTTCAAACATGCAGAATGTCCAGAGCTGAAAAGGGGAGAAGAACAAGTGAAGTCGCAGGCCAAGTCGACTCCAGGTGCGACTTAGGAAACCAAGTCGCAGACGAAGTCGACTCCAGCATCGACTTCAAGCATCCAGAGTTGAAAAAGTGGAAACGGACATGACGAAGTCGCAGGCGAAGTCGACTCCAGGTGCGACTTGGGCGAAGTCGCAGACGAGGTCGACTCCAACTTCGACTTGAGGAGTTCAGACTTGAAGATTGAAGTTTCAATCTTATTCCAAGGATCCATTTGGAATTTATCAAATCCAAATAAGATGCAAAGTTCATTCTCAAAAAGCAACTGAAGTTTCTTGAAGATCAAAAGCTAAGATTTATATTCAAAGTTCAAATCAAGTCTATCAAGTCTAAAGCTAATCTTCAAGCTTATTCTAAATGAAGAAATATCCAAGTCATGAAGACCAATTTAACAAAGTACAAGCCAGTTCAAGAAGATCAAGGTGTTCTTGCAAAAGACCACGCCAAGTCGCAATCCAAGTCGACTCCAGGATCGACTTGAGTTGAGGACTGAAGGCCAAGTTGACCCAGACTCGGACTTGGAAATCTGAAGAACTGGAGTCGCACACGAAGTCGACTCCAGGTGCGACTTGGAAGCCAAGTCGCAGGCCAAGTCGACTCCACATGCGACTTGGGTCGCAACGGTCGGAATTAATTCGAACGTTGGCGCATTAAATGCGCGCCACCTACCTTCTAACGTTCGGATTCCCTCCAAAATTATAAAAGGGAGTTAATGTGAACGAGGGAAGAAGTTGGAAAACATTAAGTGAGCATAACTCCTATCTACAAGAGCATTAAAGTGATCAAGCCAATCAAGAGAGGAAGAATTGTGCTTCAAGTTGCAAGAGCTACATTCAGAAACTTCAAAGCCATCATCTACAAGTTCTTCCCTGCGCTAAATCGTTTCTACACATCTGTAAAGTGTAGTTTTCTTATTCTTTCTGTTATATGTGTTGAACTTGATCTAGTTTGAGGAACTAGGATCAAGTATATGCTAAGTAGTGTGTGATTGGAGTGTGACTCATCACCTACTTGTGCAGTGTTTTGTTAATGCCACCTAGAGCTGGAATCTAGAAGAGAGCGGTGGCTCTAATTGTATTGAGAGAATACAATAGTGGAACCCAAGTCACAAGAAGTGTGAGCTTGGAAGAGTGGAGTAGGGAGGTTGCCCGAACCACTATAAAAACCTTGCGTGTTTGGTTTATTTATCTGCTCTTTACATTATATTGCCTTCCATTACGATTCTTCATTAAGGGGACTGGATTAATCCGGGGTTAAGTTTCTGTTTAAGTCATAAATTTTTAAATACCCAATTCACCCCTCCTCTCTTGGGTTTTTGCCATTAACTCGGGACCAACAAGTGGTATCAAAGCAGGTCTTTGAGTTTACCAAAGAGATCTTATTGAAATGGCATCCCAATCTACTTCCGTTCCCGCATTTGCTGAAGGCCAATCCTTTACAAGGCCACCATTGTTTGATGGGAACAATTTTGGATATTGGAAGCTTCGTATGAAGCAACTCATCATGGCTACCAATATGGACTCTTGGATTGCTATCCAAGATGGAGTAATATTGCCTACCGATGAACGAGCTTCCAAATGGACCGATGAGGAAGTAAGAATAGTGAAGAGCAATGCCAAAGCTATGAACTCCTTATTTTGTGCTCTCACTGCTTCCGAGTATGATAGAGTATCCTCTTGCTTAACTGCCAAAGAGATATGGGATACACTAACCTCTATCTACGAAGGAACTTCTCAAGTCCAAGGGACGAGAAGGAATATTTTGATTGGAGAACTAGAGAACTTTAGAATGCTAGAAACAGAAAATATTTCTGAAATGTTTGCTAGATTCTCTAAGATTACTAATGCTTTAAAAGGTCTTGGAAAAGCAATATCTGAATCTGAGCAGGTCATGAAGATCTTAAGAGCTCTACCCGAATCTTGGACCCCAAAAATGACTGCAATAGAAGAGGCCAAGGATCTTAACACATTAAAGCTTGAAGACTTAATTAGCTCTCTCATGTCACATGAGCTAATCAAGAGAAGAAATGAAGATCAACACAGGGGCAAAAGAGCAATTGCCTTAAAAGCTGCACAAGACACCGATGACACATCTTCTTCTCAAAATGACGACGAGATTGCTCTACTCACAAAACGATTCAGAAAATTTGTGAGGAAAGGCAAAAATTTCAGAAGCTTCAAAGAAAGAACTCCCCGAGAGAAGAAGAAAGAATCAACCAAGTGCTACCGATGCGGCGGTTCGGGACATATGCAAGCCCAATGTCCAACTCCCGAAGAAAACAAGGCAAAAGAACAAAGAAAGGATCGAGGGAACAATAGTAGATTCCAGAAATACAAAGGAAGAGGCATGTACGTGAATGATGAAGAATCTACGACAAGTAGCTCCTCAACCGACGACATAAAGGCGGAAGAATGTGCAAGAATTTGCTGCATGGCACAAATCGAGCAAAGAGAACAAATTACCTCAACAAAAGACACAAACAATGAAGAGATATGCTTTAAGGCAAAGGCAAATAATGAATGGTTCATGGATAGCGGTTGCTCAAGGCACATGACCGGTGAAAGAAGCTTATTTTATAAACTTAAGCCTTGCAACGATGGAATGGTTGCCTTTGGAAATAATGAAAAAGGTAAAATTAAAGGTAAAGGAAATATACGTAGTATTTCAAATGCATGCATGGAAGATGTTTTGTTTGTTGAAGGACTCAAACACAATTTAATGAGCATTAGTCAATTATGTGACAAAGGATACAAAGTTGTGTTTGAATCATCTATATGTAATGTATTTGATGGAGAGCATATCATGTTTAGTGGTAAAAGACATGGAAATGTATATTTGGTTTCACTTGATGAATTGAATGGTCAATGTCTAATAGCCATTGATAATGATCCATGGGTTTGGCATAAAAGGCTTGGACATATAAACATGGGAAACATAAAAACCCTATGGAAAAAGAGTTTGGTAGAAGGATTACCAAGATTGAAATATGACAAGGACAAGATTTGTAAGGCATGTCAATTAGCAAAACAACCCAAAATGCCTTTCTCTACCAAAAAGGAAATTTCCACCACCAAGCCACTTAAATTGCTACACATGGATCTATACGGGCCATCCGACATTCTAACCATTGGTGGAAAGAAATATGTATTTGTCATAGTTGATGATTTTTCAAGATTCACATGGATAATTCTCTTAGCTAGTAAAGATGAAGCCTTCTCTATGTTTGCAACTTTTGTAAATTTGGTGCAAAATGAAAAACAAAGTACTATTGTGACCATAAGAAGCGATCATGGTGGCGAATTCGAAAACAAACGATTCATGGAATTTTGCAATGAAAAAGGAATTCACCATACATTTTCTGCACCAAGAACTCCACAACAAAATGGAGTAGTAGAAAGGAAAAATAGAACTATACAAGAGATGGCTAGAACTATGCTAAATGAGAGCAATCTATCCAAGAAATTTTGGGGTGAAGCTGTAAGTACAGCTTGTCATGTATTGAACCGTGTCACCATTCGAGCAATCTTGAAAAAGACCCCATATGAACTATGGAAAGGAAGAAAGCCAAATATTTCTTATTTTCATGCTTTTGGATGTACATGTTATGTTCTGAACAATGGAAAAACCAACTTGGGAAAACTTGATGCTAAAAGTGATGAAGCAATATTCCTTGGTTATTCATCAAATAGCAAAGCATATAGAGTTTTCAATAAACGAAACCAAGTTGTAGAAGAATCCATACATGTTGTTTTTGATGAAACTAACCCATGCTTTAAAAGAAAGGATGATTCAAGTGATGCAGATGACATAGCAAGCAATCTTGAAAAATTGCATATGGAAAAGCAAGAGGAATTCTTGGAGGAAAGGGTAAGTGAAGGTAATGACTCCTATAAACCTCCATCTGATTTAAAATTCAAACATGCACATCCAATTGAACAAATTATAGGGAATGTGTATGAAGGTGTAAAAACTAGAAGGTCAAAGCAAAATGTTTGTGGACAATATGCCTTTGTATCCAAAATTGAACCTTCTAATATTGATCAAGCTCTTGATGATGAAAACTGGATTATAGCAATGCAAGAAGAGCTAAATCAATTTGAAAGAAATCAAGTTTGGCACCTTGTTCCTAGACCAAATGACTGTATTGTTATTGGCACCAAGTGGGTCTTTAGGAACAAATTAGATGAAAGTGGACTTGTAGTGAGGAACAAAGCTAGACTTGTGGCAAAAGGATACTCACAAGAAGAAGGAATAGATTTTGAAGAATCCTATGCCCCGGTTGCTAGATTAGAGGCAATTCGCATCTTACTAGCTTTTGCATCTCACATGAACTTTAAATTGTTTCAAATGGATGTCAAAAGTGCATTTCTGAATGGTTATATAAATGAAGAGGTGTATGTTGAGCAACCACCTGGATTTGAAGAAAAGGATCAATCACAGTATGTTTACAAATTAACCAAAGCATTATATGGATTAAAACAAGCTCCAAGGGCTTGGTATGATAGACTAAGCAAGTTTTTGATTGATCATAACTTTCAAAAGGGAAAGGTAGACACCACTCTGTTTATTAAGTACAATGGAAAGGATATATTAATCATTCAAATTTATGTTGATGATATCATTTTCGGTGCTACTAATGAATCTCTTTGTCAAGAGTTTTCTGAACTTATGCAGAAAGAATTTGAGATGAGCATGATGGGAGAGTTAAACTTCTTCCTTGGACTGCAAATCAAGCAACTAAATGAAGGAATCTTCATAAACCAGTCCAAATACATCAAGGAGATGCTCAAGAAGTTTGGCATGGAGAACAGCAAAGGAGCAAACACGCCCATGAGCTCCACAATCAAAATGGACAAAGATGAAAAGGGAAAATTAGTTGATATGAAAGTGTATAGAAGCATGATAGGTTCCTTATTGTATTTAACTGCTTCGAGGCCAGATATTTTGTTTAGTGTGTGTATGTGCTCTAGATTTCAATCATGCCCAAAAGAATCACACTTGGTAGCTGTGAAAAGAATCTTTAGATATCTAGTAGACACTACCAATTTAGGACTATGGTATCCAAAGGGCTCTAATTTTGATCTAATCGGCTACTCGGATGCGGATTTTGCTGGTTACAAAGTAGATAGAAAAAGCACTAGTGGAACATGTCAGTTTCTTGGAAGCATGTTGGTTTCATGGTTTTCAAGAAAACAAACTAGTGTTGCTCTATCTACGGCGGAAGCCGAATATATTGCCGCCGGGAGCTGTTGTGCCCAATTACTTTGGATGAAACAGCAACTTAGGGACTATGACATGGATTTTAAAAATATACCTATCAAATGTGATAATACAAGTGCCATTTGTCTAACCAAGAATCCTGTATTGCATTCTAGGACCAAACATATAGATCTTAGACACCATTTCATTAGAGAACATGTAGAAAATCATGACATATGTTTGGAATTTGTTAGAACTGAGGATCAAGTTGCAGATATTTTTACTAAACCCCTAGCAAGAGAAGCATTCTATAAAATTAGAAATGACATGGGAATGATTGAGCTCACCTAAGTAACAAAACAACAAATGCTATAACAAATGGTATCAGCTGGTAAATCAAGTGGTATCATGTCTAACAAGTAGTATCTAAAATTAGGATAAGCATAAACTCAGGGGGAGCACCCATTTAGGGGGAGCTAACCCACCTATCTCTTTGATTACCCTCTAAACTTTTTGATATATTGACAAAAAGGGGGAGAGAGATTTAAGGAGAGAAGAGTAGGATATGTATATGCTTAAATGAATACTTTGAATGTTTGCATTATGAATATGAGCTTATTTATTTAAATGAAAGGTATCCACTCAAATCAGTTTTGTCAATCATAAAAAAGGGGGAGATTGTTGGAAATATAGCTAAATCTATGTTTTGATGATTAACAAATCAATTTGAGTAAGTCTTGGCTACTAACAAGTTTGTGGAAATGTTTAAGGAATAATCATTTGAAGAAAATCAAGTATAGAAGCCAAGTCGAATCCCAAGTCGACTCCAAGATCGACTTCAAACATGCAGAATGTCCAGAGCTGAAAAGGGGAGAAGAACAAGTGAAGTCGCAGGCCAAGTCGACTCCAGGTGCGACTTAGGAAACCAAGTCGCAGACGAAGTCGACTCCAGCATCGACTTCAAGCATCCAGAGTTGAAAAAGTGGAAACGGACATGACGAAGTCGCAGGCGAAGTCGACTCCAGGTGCGACTTGGGCGAAGTCGCAGACGAGGTCGACTCCAACTTCGACTTGAGGAGTTCAGACTTGAAGATTGAAGTTTCAATCTTATTCCAAGGATCCATTTGGAATTTATCAAATCCAAATAAGATGCAAAGTTCATTCTCAAAAAGCAACTGAAGTTTCTTGAAGATCAAAAGCTAAGATTTATATTCAAAGTTCAAATCAAGTCTATCAAGTCCAAAGCTAATCTTCAAGCTTATTCTAAATGAAGAAATATCCAAGTCATGAAGACCAATTTAACAAAGTACAAGCCAGTTCAAGAAGATCAAGGTGTTCTTGCAAAAGACCACGCCAAGTCGCAATCCAAGTCGACTCCAGGATCGACTTGAGTTGAGGACTGAAGGCCAAGTTGACCCAGACTCGGACTTGGAAATCTGAAGAACTGGAGTCGCACACGAAGTCGACTCCAGGTGCGACTTGGAAGCCAAGTCGCAGGCCAAGTCGACTCCACATGCGACTTGGGTCGCAACGGTCGGAATTAATTCGAACGTTGGCGCATTAAATGCGCGCCACCTACCTTCTAACGTTCGGATTCCCTCCAAAATTATAAAAGGGAGTTAATGTGAACGAGGGAAGAAGTTGGAAAACATTAAGTGAGCATAACTCCTATCTACAAGAGCATTAAAGTGATCAAGCCAATCAAGAGAGGAAGAATTGTGCTTCAAGTTGCAAGAGCTACATTCAGAAACTTCAAAGCCATCATCTACAAGTTCTTCCCTGCGCTAAATCGTTTCTACACATCTGTAAAGTGTAGTTTTCTTATTCTTTCTGTTATATGTGTTGAACTTGATCTAGTTTGAGGAACTAGGATCAAGTATATGCTAAGTAGTGTGTGATTGGAGTGTGACTCATCACCTACTTGTGCAGTGTTTTGTTAATGCCACCTAGAGCTGGAATCTAGAAGAGAGCGGTGGCTCTAATTGTATTGAGAGAATACAATAGTGGAACCCAAGTCACAAGAAGTGTGAGCTTGGAAGAGTGGAGTAGGGAGGTTGCCCGAACCACTATAAAAACCTTGCGTGTTTGGTTTATTTATCTGCTCTTTACATTATATTGCCTTCCATTACGATTCTTCATTAAGGGGACTGGATTAATCCGGGGTTAAGTTTCTGTTTAAGTCATAAATTTTTAAATACCCAATTCACCCCTCCTCTCTTGGGTTTTTGCCATTAACTCGGGACCAACAAGTGGTATCAAAGCAGGTCTTTGAGTTTACCAAAGAGATCTTATTGAAATGGCATCCCAATCTACTTCCGTTCCCGCATTTGCTGAAGGCCAATCCTTTACAAGGCCACCATTGTTTGATGGGAACAATTTTGGATATTGGAAGCTTCGTATGAAGCAACTCATCATGGCTACCAATATGGACTCTTGGATTGCTATCCAAGATGGAGTAATATTGCCTACCGATGAACGAGCTTCCAAATGGACCGATGAGGAAGTAAGAATAGTGAAGAGCAATGCCAAAGCTATGAACTCCTTATTTTGTGCTCTCACTGCTTCCGAGTATGATAGAGTATCCTCTTGCTTAACTGCCAAAGAGATATGGGATACACTAACCTCTATCTACGAAGGAACTTCTCAAGTCCAAGGGACGAGAAGGAATATTTTGATTGGAGAACTAGAGAACTTTAGAATGCTAGAAACAGAAAATATTTCTGAAATGTTTGCTAGATTCTCTAAGATTACTAATGCTTTAAAAGGTCTTGGAAAAGCAATATCTGAATCTGAGCAGGTCATGAAGATCTTAAGAGCTCTACCCGAATCTTGGACCCCAAAAATGACTGCAATAGAAGAGGCCAAGGATCTTAACACATTAAAGCTTGAAGACTTAATTAGCTCTCTCATGTCACATGAGCTAATCAAGAGAAGAAATGAAGATCAACACAGGGGCAAAAGAGCAATTGCCTTAAAAGCTGCACAAGACACCGATGACACATCTTCTTCTCAAAATGACGACGAGATTGCTCTACTCACAAAACGATTCAGAAAATTTGTGAGGAAAGGCAAAAATTTCAGAAGCTTCAAAGAAAGAACTCCCCGAGAGAAGAAGAAAGAATCAACCAAGTGCTACCGATGCGGCGGTTCGGGACATATGCAAGCCCAATGTCCAACTCCCGAAGAAAACAAGGCAAAAGAACAAAGAAAGGATCGAGGGAACAATAGTAGATTCCAGAAATACAAAGGAAGAGGCATGTACGTGAATGATGAAGAATCTACGACAAGTAGCTCCTCAACCGACGACATAAAGGCGGAAGAATGTGCAAGAATTTGCTGCATGGCACAAATCGAGCAAAGAGAACAAATTACCTCAACAAAAGACACAAACAATGAAGAGATATGCTTTAAGGCAAAGGCAAATAATGAATGGTTCATGGATAGCGGTTGCTCAAGGCACATGACCGGTGAAAGAAGCTTATTTTATAAACTTAAGCCTTGCAACGATGGAATGGTTGCCTTTGGAAATAATGAAAAAGGTAAAATTAAAGGTAAAGGAAATATACGTAGTATTTCAAATGCATGCATGGAAGATGTTTTGTTTGTTGAAGGACTCAAACACAATTTAATGAGCATTAGTCAATTATGTGACAAAGGATACAAAGTTGTGTTTGAATCATCTATATGTAATGTATTTGATGGAGAGCATATCATGTTTAGTGGTAAAAGACATGGAAATGTATATTTGGTTTCACTTGATGAATTGAATGGTCAATGTCTAATAGCCATTGATAATGATCCATGGGTTTGGCATAAAAGGCTTGGACATATAAACATGGGAAACATAAAAACCCTATGGAAAAAGAGTTTGGTAGAAGGATTACCAAGATTGAAATATGACAAGGACAAGATTTGTAAGGCATGTCAATTAGCAAAACAACCCAAAATGCCTTTCTCTACCAAAAAGGAAATTTCCACCACCAAGCCACTTAAATTGCTACACATGGATCTATACGGGCCATCCGACATTCTAACCATTGGTGGAAAGAAATATGTATTTGTCATAGTTGATGATTTTTCAAGATTCACATGGATAATTCTCTTAGCTAGTAAAGATGAAGCCTTCTCTATGTTTGCAACTTTTGTAAATTTGGTGCAAAATGAAAAACAAAGTACTATTGTGACCATAAGAAGCGATCATGGTGGCGAATTCGAAAACAAACGATTCATGGAATTTTGCAATGAAAAAGGAATTCACCATACATTTTCTGCACCAAGAACTCCACAACAAAATGGAGTAGTAGAAAGGAAAAATAGAACTATACAAGAGATGGCTAGAACTATGCTAAATGAGAGCAATCTATCCAAGAAATTTTGGGGTGAAGCTGTAAGTACAGCTTGTCATGTATTGAACCGTGTCACCATTCGAGCAATCTTGAAAAAGACCCCATATGAACTATGGAAAGGAAGAAAGCCAAATATTTCTTATTTTCATGCTTTTGGATGTACATGTTATGTTCTGAACAATGGAAAAACCAACTTGGGAAAACTTGATGCTAAAAGTGATGAAGCAATATTCCTTGGTTATTCATCAAATAGCAAAGCATATAGAGTTTTCAATAAACGAAACCAAGTTGTAGAAGAATCCATACATGTTGTTTTTGATGAAACTAACCCATGCTTTAAAAGAAAGGATGATTCAAGTGATGCAGATGACATAGCAAGCAATCTTGAAAAATTGCATATGGAAAAGCAAGAGGAATTCTTGGAGGAAAGGGTAAGTGAAGGTAATGACTCCTATAAACCTCCATCTGATTTAAAATTCAAACATGCACATCCAATTGAACAAATTATAGGGAATGTGTATGAAGGTGTAAAAACTAGAAGGTCAAAGCAAAATGTTTGTGGACAATATGCCTTTGTATCCAAAATTGAACCTTCTAATATTGATCAAGCTCTTGATGATGAAAACTGGATTATAGCAATGCAAGAAGAGCTAAATCAATTTGAAAGAAATCAAGTTTGGCACCTTGTTCCTAGACCAAATGACTGTATTGTTATTGGCACCAAGTGGGTCTTTAGGAACAAATTAGATGAAAGTGGACTTGTAGTGAGGAACAAAGCTAGACTTGTGGCAAAAGGATACTCACAAGAAGAAGGAATAGATTTTGAAGAATCCTATGCCCCGGTTGCTAGATTAGAGGCAATTCGCATCTTACTAGCTTTTGCATCTCACATGAACTTTAAATTGTTTCAAATGGATGTCAAAAGTGCATTTCTGAATGGTTATATAAATGAAGAGGTGTATGTTGAGCAACCACCTGGATTTGAAGAAAAGGATCAATCACAGTATGTTTACAAATTAACCAAAGCATTATATGGATTAAAACAAGCTCCAAGGGCTTGGTATGATAGACTAAGCAAGTTTTTGATTGATCATAACTTTCAAAAGGGAAAGGTAGACACCACTCTGTTTATTAAGTACAATGGAAAGGATATATTAATCATTCAAATTTATGTTGATGATATCATTTTCGGTGCTACTAATGAATCTCTTTGTCAAGAGTTTTCTGAACTTATGCAGAAAGAATTTGAGATGAGCATGATGGGAGAGTTAAACTTCTTCCTTGGACTGCAAATCAAGCAACTAAATGAAGGAATCTTCATAAACCAGTCCAAATACATCAAGGAGATGCTCAAGAAGTTTGGCATGGAGAACAGCAAAGGAGCAAACACGCCCATGAGCTCCACAATCAAAATGGACAAAGATGAAAAGGGAAAATTAGTTGATATGAAAGTGTATAGAAGCATGATAGGTTCCTTATTGTATTTAACTGCTTCGAGGCCAGATATTTTGTTTAGTGTGTGTATGTGCTCTAGATTTCAATCATGCCCAAAAGAATCACACTTGGTAGCTGTGAAAAGAATCTTTAGATATCTAGTAGACACTACCAATTTAGGACTATGGTATCCAAAGGGCTCTAATTTTGATCTAATCGGCTACTCGGATGCGGATTTTGCTGGTTACAAAGTAGATAGAAAAAGCACTAGTGGAACATGTCAGTTTCTTGGAAGCATGTTGGTTTCATGGTTTTCAAGAAAACAAACTAGTGTTGCTCTATCTACGGCGGAAGCCGAATATATTGCCGCCGGGAGCTGTTGTGCCCAATTACTTTGGATGAAACAGCAACTTAGGGACTATGACATGGATTTTAAAAATATACCTATCAAATGTGATAATACAAGTGCCATTTGTCTAACCAAGAATCCTGTATTGCATTCTAGGACCAAACATATAGATCTTAGACACCATTTCATTAGAGAACATGTAGAAAATCATGACATATGTTTGGAATTTGTTAGAACTGAGGATCAAGTTGCAGATATTTTTACTAAACCCCTAGCAAGAGAAGCATTCTATAAAATTAGAAATGACATGGGAATGATTGAGCTCACCTAAGTAACAAAACAACAAATGCTATAACAAATGGTATCAGCTGGTAAATCAAGTGGTATCATGTCTAACAAGTAGTATCTAAAATTAGGATAAGCATAAACTCAGGGGGAGCACCCATTTAGGGGGAGCTAACCCACCTATCTCTTTGATTACCCTCTAAACTTTTTGATATATTGACAAAAAGGGGGAGAGAGATTTAAGGAGAGAAGAGTAGGATATGTATATGCTTAAATGAATACTTTGAATGTTTGCATTATGAATATGAGCTTATTTATTTAAATGAAAGGTATCCACTCAAATCAGTTTTGTCAATCATAAAAAAGGGGGAGATTGTTGGAAATATAGCTAAATCTATGTTTTGATGATTAACAAATCAATTTGAGTAAGTCTTGGCTACTAACAAGTTTGTGGAAATGTTTAAGGAATAATCATTTGAAGAAAATCAAGTATAGAAGCCAAGTCGAATCCCAAGTCGACTCCAAGATCGACTTCAAACATGCAGAATGTCCAGAGCTGAAAAGGGGAGAAGAACAAGTGAAGTCGCAGGCCAAGTCGACTCCAGGTGCGACTTAGGAAACCAAGTCGCAGACGAAGTCGACTCCAGCATCGACTTCAAGCATCCAGAGTTGAAAAAGCGGAAACGGACATGACGAAGTCGCAGGCGAAGTCGACTCCAGGTGCGACTTGGGCGAAGTCGCAGACGAGGTCGACTCCAACTTCGACTTGAGGAGTTCAGACTTGAAGATTGAAGTTTCAATCTTATTCCAAGGATCCATTTGGAATTTATCAAATCCAAATAAGATGCAAAGTTCATTCTCAAAAAGCAACTGAAGTTTCTTGAAGATCAAAAGCTAAGATTTATATTCAAAGTTCAAATCAAGTCTATCAAGTCCAAAGCTAATCTTCAAGCTTATTCTAAATGAAGAAATATCCAAGTCATGAAGACCAATTTAACAAAGTACAAGCCAGTTCAAGAAGATCAAGGTGTTCTTGCAAAAGACCACGCCAAGTCGCAATCCAAGTCGACTCCAGGATCGACTTGAGTTGAGGACTGAAGGCCAAGTTGACCCAGACTCGGACTTGGAAATCTGAAGAACTGGAGTCGCACACGAAGTCGACTCCAGGTGCGACTTGGAAGCCAAGTCGCAGGCCAAGTCGACTCCACATGCGACTTGGGTCGCAACGGTCGGAATTAATTCGAACGTTGGCGCATTAAATGCGCGCCACCTACCTTCTAACGTTCGGATTCCCTCCAAAATTATAAAAGGGAGTTAATGTGAACGAGGGAAGAAGTTGGAAAACATTAAGTGAGCATAACTCCTATCTACAAGAGCATTAAAGTGATCAAGCCAATCAAGAGAGGAAGAATTGTGCTTCAAGTTGCAAGAGCTACATTCAGAAACTTCAAAGCCATCATCTACAAGTTCTTCCCTGCGCTAAATCGTTTCTACACATCTGTAAAGTGTAGTTTTCTTATTCTTTCTGTTATATGTGTTGAACTTGATCTAGTTTGAGGAACTAGGATCAAGTATATGCTAAGTAGTGTGTGATTGGAGTGTGACTCATCACCTACTTGTGCAGTGTTTTGTTAATGCCACCTAGAGCTGGAATCTAGAAGAGAGCGGTGGCTCTAATTGTATTGAGAGAATACAATAGTGGAACCCAAGTCACAAGAAGTGTGAGCTTGGAAGAGTGGAGTAGGGAGGTTGCCCGAACCACTATAAAAACCTTGCGTGTTTGGTTTATTTATCTGCTCTTTACATTATATTGCCTTCCATTACGATTCTTCATTAAGGGGACTGGATTAATCCGGGGTTAAGTTTCTGTTTAAGTCATAAATTTTTAAATACCCAATTCACCCCTCCTCTCTTGGGTTTTTGCCATTAACTCGGGACCAACAGCATATACAACCACAGCACAAGTAGGTGACGAGTTCCACTCCAATCACACACAACTTTGCTTACACTTGATCTTAGTTACCCAAACTAAATGAAGTTAAATACAACAAGAAATAACAAAAGAAAGTTTCTACACGTTACTGTTGTGTAGACGCAGATTTGGTGCAGAGAAGAACTTGTAGTGTAGGCTTAGAGATTCAACAAGCAGCTCTTGACAGTTCGGAAGCAAAGTTCTTCTTCTAAATGTTGGCTTGATCACTTAATGCTCTTGAAGATATGAGTTATGCACATTCAATGATTCTCAGCTACCCTCCTCGTTCATATTGATTGCCTTTTATAATTGTGGAGGGAATCTGAACGTTTCGAGGTAGGTGGCGCACATTTAATGCGCCAACGTTCAAAAATTTTCCGACCGTTGCGACCCAAGTCGCAGGTGGAGTCGACTTCGGGTGCGACTTCGCCCAAGTCACAGATGGAGTCGACTTCGGGTGTGACTTCGCCTGTTCCCAACTTCTTCAAGTTCCAGTCTGGGTCGACTTGGTCCTCGACTTGACCCAAGTCGCAGGTGGAGTCGACTTCGGGTGCGACTTCACCTCGACAGCTTGCTTGACAAACTTGAAATCCTTGGAATGCTTTGCTTGCTTGACTTTCTTCATGTTTGGTTGTTTCTTCCTTGATTTATATCTCTTTGGACCACTGTGTTATCATTTTAGCTTGATGTCCTTTAGCTCCATGATTTGCAAACCTTGAGTCCTTGAGTCTTGAATCTTTTGTATTCATGAACAAGTCCAATATATTTTGATTAGAATAGTTGAATTCATCCATCTTGCTTTCTTTGGACTTAGATTAGTCTTCATATGTTCCAAGTTGAACATCGAAGTCGACTTGATCTTCAATTTGACTCAAGTTCTACCTTGAAATCGATCTAATCCCCGATTTGGCTTCTAAAGTTTCTGCCCTGTCCAATTGAAGTCGATACTGGAGTCGACTTGGTCTGCGACTTTACCCAAGTCGCATGCGGAGTTGACTTCGTCTCCGACTTCGGCAGCTCTGCTCCTCGATTTCAACTCTGGACAGAAATGACGCCTCTAAGTCGCGACTGGAGTCGACTTGGTCTGCGACTTCACCTCAAGTTACAAGCGGAGTCGACTTGGGATGCGACTTCGGCAGTTCTCGTTCTCGATTTCAACTCTGGAAGGAAATGACGTTTCGAAGTCAATGCTGGAGTCGACTTGGTCTGCGACTTCACCCAAGTCGCAAGCGGAGTCGACTTGGGATGCGACTTCGGCACCTCTCATTCTCGATTTCAACTCTGGAAGGGAATGACGTCTTGAAGTCGCTTCTTGAGTCGACTTGGCCTAAGTCGAAGCCTGAGTCGACTTGGAAATCGACTTGACTTGTCATGCTTCATATTCTTCAAATTTATAACCTTAAGTCATTTCCACAAACATGTTAGTAACCAAAACTTACTCAAATTGATTTGTTAATCATCAAAACATAGATTTGGCTTATTTTCCACATATTTTCAACAACATGTAGAGTCGACTTTAGGTTCGACTCACGTGTAGCCTTTCCAATCAGTGGAATCGTGCAACTCCTAAGTCGACTTAGATGTGTGACTTCACTTCCTGTTTGAATCTTTAAACATCAAGAAATATGCTTCAATAGCTTTAGTGTTCCAAGTCCTTGATTTGAGTTGACTTGATCTTGGACTCCATTCAAGTCACTTAGCGGAATCAACTTAGATGTGCAACTTGACTTTTGGTACTTAATATTTGAAATCTAGCTCAGATATTCAAAAACACATGTCGGAGTATGAGGTTGACTTGGTCTTTGACTACACTCAAGTTGCAGAGTGGATTCGACTTAGGTTGTGGCTTCGCTTTTTCAACTTTGAGTCAATAAAAACATGTAACCCCTTTGCCTAAGTCGTAACCAGAGTCGACTTCGGTTTGCGACTTGACCTGTCAGCACTTCGGAACATGCATTCTTTCAACCTAAGTTACTTTCTAAGGTCGACTTAGGTGTAGACTTGACTTAAGTCGGGTGTCTGAGTCGACTTGGATATAAGACTGTGAAACTCCAATTTTAGGAACGTGTATGAAACCCTAGAGTTATAAACCCTAGGTAATGTATTATGTGGAATTAGAGGATTAAATTGCTAATGTTAATTCGGATGAATAGTGCACGTGAATAGTAAATGTGGGATTAAGGAATATGTTAAGTTAATCACTTTGGATTAACTTAATCATAAAAGATGAAAAAGGAAGCTTCCCACTAAAGGACAAAAGTGTTTTTTGGATTAAAATATTAATTTTTGGATTTTTAAGGATTTTTGTGTAGAAAACATAAAAAATCCATATTTTGCAATCCGGACATCGGATTGAGGTGGAAATTTTTATGGATTGCCAAATATTATGATGGGCATGATGAATAGTTCAAGATAGATCAAAGATCATGAATTTAGGGCCAAGATCAAGTGTCGATTAAGGATTGAAAAAGGTGGATTTGACTTTTGTAAAAAGTGGATTAATGAGTATTAAATTAAATGATATTTTAATGGATTAAATAATCCATTAAATCCTAGCAAATCCACTATGCTTGGACACATATGGAGGCTTGGAAAACATGAGGAAAGCAACGGTTGAGATCGATTGCTTTTTCAGTTGATGAACGGCTTGGATTAAATTGTAATTAATGAACTTTAAAGCAAAATCCAAATAAGTCAAAAAGGGGCAGCCTTGAACGTGGGTAGAAGCTGCAATTGCCCATTTTTCAAACCTCAAAAGGTGTGAAATGAATCAAGGGCCAAGATGGAATGAGTGGTTGATGATCAATGGCCAAGATCGATCACAACTTTTGATGAAAATCAAGTAATTAATGGATGGATCAACAATGGCAACTTGTGGCCAGAAATTTTCCACATAAGATAAGGAGAAATTACTAGGAAATGACATGGGAATGATATATTTAGAATTTATCCAAATTTCAAGGGGGTAAAATGCAATTTCATGAAATTTGGAATTCTATAAATAGGGAGCAATGCTATGAACGAATTTCACATCCTACAAGCACCCCAAGCTTGAGAAAGAGCTCATTTTTCCACCCCCACCCACGTTCTAAGCCAAGAGAAGCAAGGAGAGAATGAGAGGAGAGAGAAAGAGGAGAAAGAAGGAGCATATCTTCACTTGAGGTAAGTGAATTCTCCTCAAACTTGTTTTGGATGTTAGATAAGGTAAAACCATACTTAGATAATGCTTAAGCATGAGAAAATAAGTATATTTATAATGCTCAAATGGAATTATACCTAAACATCGAAAATTTGGAGCAAAGATAGAGCATTCGGGAAAATCTTGTATAAAATGTGAAAATAATGCTCCAATATTGCTAAATGATGATATGGGATGAATGTTTATGATAGTTATGATGTTGAAATGATGATATATTGATCTCATAATTTTTGAATTTAAGGATATGCTTAAGTAAAATTATGATGAATTTTACTATATGGAGAAAATGATTTAATTAGTCAACTTAATGATGATAAATTTAAAATTCATGAATTTTCCCATGATATACTAACTAAGAGCTATATCATGGTATTTTTTATTTTTGGAAAAAATGTCAATTTTTGAAATTCATGAACAGTAACCAACACGCAGTGAACAGTAAGCTACTACAGTAAACGTGAACAGTAACTATGAACAGTAAATATGAACAGTGAACAGCGTGATTTTGGGAAAAAATTGAGATTTATTTTTTATGAGGATATATGGATGAAATTTTTAAAGGATTTATGGATAAAAATCCATATAAATGGGTAATGACCAAATATCTTTATAAGATTAACCTCTATGGGAATGAGGTAATGAATGGTTATAAAGCAAGCATGGAAAACAACCTAAGACATGGAATGGATGGATAAAATATTTATTTTCCTTGTATAGGGAAAAAGAAAGGAGAAGGTTGAGGACACCGATTGAGGAGGTAAGCAAGCACAACTTTGAAAATGTGATTTTATTGTTTCTTTGTAAGCAAGCAAACCCTTTTGAAAATATATTTTATTCTAAAGTATTTATGAAATGTGTTTAATGGTGGTCTTCCTATAATGTTTTGAAATGATAAATGTTTATGAGTTTTTATTCATGCCGGCATATTGATATCATGTGATGTTCATGGACATGTGTATATGTATGATGCATAATGAAGACGCTTTGGTAGAGGAAGTAGGACCAGGGATCCCTCTTCACCATTGCCAAGTCACAAGGGCTATGTGCCGGCGGCGTCCTCCCAAGAGGTGGAGGCATAAGGAAGAGGCTTTAGTAGATGTAGAAAGCGGATCAGAGGGTCCCCCTTCACTATTGCCAAGTAGTATGGGCTGTATGCCGGCGGCATCCTCCCAAGAGGTGGAGGCAAAGGAATGTTATGTGTGAATGAATGCATTGCATTTTCATACATGGATTTGAAATGTTTTTAAGGGATTGTGCAAATAATTCTCTATATCAGAATGACAAGTCACCTGGTGTAAGAGGTATATAATGTCGGAAAAATCAAAAGTCATGCATATAGGAGACCATGTAGGCGTCAAGAGGACGAGAGGTCCCCCTTGATAAGGCCAAGTCGGAGAAAGCCGGTGTATTGGACCATGCTATGTGAGATGTTCCCTGGGCTAGCGTACCCACACGCGAAGGTTTATGTCAGGAATGGAAAGGAAGCATGTGCACATCTAATGTTTATGAAATGATTTTTATGAAAAGGTTTCTGTGTATTTGATAGTTGATCACTTGGTAAGTGTCTTCTATCGAATGGAGAAAAATGCATTCAAATGAAAGAAAAATGCTTGCTTATTGAGTTTCGACTCATGTTTTGTTTTTTCAACCTCAAACAGGTATAGGGAAAGCCAAGAGATGAAGGGCATGTGTTGCTAAAAGAAAAGAGAAATCTACAAAGGTTAGTAGATTTTTGTATGAATAGATGCCCTAATGAGATATGATGAAAAAGGACATAGGTTGTATGAAATTATGAAGTTATGAATAATATAAGAAATTGATGATTTATGATGATATTGATAAGTCTATTATGAACGATGATGAGTAATGTTTATGTGATGAAAAAAAAGAAAGAAAAAAATTGGACGAGATCCAATTAAGAACCCGCTACGTGATCAGTGCAACAATCCTGAGTCACATTTACCAATCAATAAGATCCAGGAGTAAGGACTATGTTGACGCCTCGGTTTGGGGCGCCACAAAGACTTAGACATTCCGCTAATCTCACACTCTTCTAAACAAGGAAAATGTAAAAAAAATTGATTTTTTAAAAACATATAAAAAATATTTAAAAGAATCCAAAAATGATAAAATTTCACATATAATTTAGATATACTCAGGCCCACATAAAATAACTATGGTCAAAATTGGATGGAACCAGTCGATTCGACTAAGTTTAAACAGGAGTTGGCAGGTTTTCTAGTTTGATTATAATCGGTTTGGTTAGAAAGCAAACAATTGTCTAGATTGTCAAACCAACAGTTTGACCATAAAAAAATTGTTTATATGGTTGAACTAGTTCCCCACTGTCATGATCGAAAAACAAAGTTGAAAGAAAACTTGGTGCGTTATTTAACTTTTGTAAATGTAAATTTTTGGGCAAATTCTTTATAGACCCACAAATTTAACTTATAATTTTGCCTACACCTCAAATTTTCAAAAATTCTAAATATACTTACATATTTTGCTTAAAATTCTACTTATACTCATATCGTTAGGAATTCATTAAAGAGACCGTTAGCTATATTTGAAATAACGAAAAATTTCTATCTCTAATTATGATTTTATAGCTAAAAGTTCATAAGCAAATGAATTTTTAGTACTTCTACGTTATAAAATCATATATTACTTAAATATAAATTTTTAGTTTTAAACAAACTAACCTAAGTTATATTAAGACTTGAGTATATTCATCATTTTACGGAGATGCTAATGACCATTTTAATAGACCCTTAGCAGTATGAGTAGAAGTGAAATTTTATGCAAAATATGCAAGTATATTTAGAATTTTTGAAATTTGAAGTTATAAATTTTATTGCATACCTAGAATCTGCCCTTTTTGTTGTTTGACAATGCAATATTTGATAGAATAAAGGAGATACATGTAGTAATAATATTTTAAGGATGCGTTCAAGAATATAATTGGGAAGTAAGAAGTGGAAAATTTTTTGGTAAGTGTGAAAATAATATAATAAAGCAAAATAATCATTTTAGATCGGTCCAAAAAACATATGCATTTGTTTTGATGTAAAATTTTCATTCAGTACTTTTCAATATAAAACTTTTTACTCTTAATAACTACCTTATTATTTTTTCACATCTCCATATACTAACTATCATATTTTTCGATTATTTCTAAACAATTACCCATACACTAAATTATATATTTTAACTTTATTATCTTTATTCCGCATAATTATCCCTATCATATTACATCATTTCTCTTAATTCAAAAATTTTATATATATAATTTTTCACCCAAAATTTTTACCATTTCTCAAACATACGGTTTAAATTTTTTTAATTGTTAATCTAGATATATTTAATTTATAAACTAAGTTTTACTATTTTTGAAAATGTCTATATATTCGTTTTGAATTATTTTAGTCACATTTCAAAAACGGACTAAAATTTTCCTCTATTTAAAATTCAAAGAATATATACATATCTTTAAAAATGACATTTTTTTTATAAATTAAACGTATAAATTAACATTTCTATAGCAAAATTTTTAAACAAATTGAAAAAAGATATTTTTTAAACTAGTGTAAAATGAGCTCCATTTTAGACTGGTTTGAAATGTTCAAATTTTGAGAACAAAAAAGATAGTCATATGAAAATGATTAAAATATATGAGGAAAAATAAAATAGACTAATTAAAGTAAATAAAATAATTAGAGTTTATTGAAAAATGGGTTTTACATCTCCCCTCCCTCTCGTTACATTCCAAATATAGCTTTAGAAGACATTTGGTAATGTTCATTGGATGTACTCCTTTCGAGTTTTTCACGTACACTCTCTCATACATGATTTGATACCTCATTATTTAATAATCTTGCTTTTTTAAAAAATTAAATTTATTCTTATATTTCAATTATTTTTCTCACTACTATTTTATTTATTACAACTCTATTATTGTCATATTATATTGTATCACTTTCCCATTTTTCGAGACATTCGCTCTCGCATTTTCCTCATTTCCTCACTTGACATTATTACCACATTACCAAATACTAACTTAGGAGATGTTTGCTAATATAAAAAAATTTTCAATCTTCATAACTATTTTATTTTTAATTATTTTTATATTTCTTTCTACACAACTACTCTACTTTTCAATTATTTCTACACAATTACCGTATCTATTTTAACTTTATTTTATTTATTCCTCATAAGTATCGATATCATATCACAATATTTTCTCTCATTTTAAAAATTTTTATGTTAAAAGTTTTTTATTAAAAATTTTAAGTTTGGTAAGCGCTCAAACTTTTGATGAAAAATTGAGAAAATGAGATTTGATAAGGGTAATGATGAGGGGTAAAGAGAGTAAAATTAAAATAAATAAGTTAGATATATATGTAGTTGCATACAAATGATTGAAAAGTAGTATAATTGTATAGGAAGAATTAAAGAAATAATTAAAAATAAAATAATTATAAAAAGTAAAAAATTTTAAATTTGAAAAGTTTTAAGCCCAAATGTTTGTATGAAAAACAAACGGATTGCAATTTAATGCACCTGGGTGCACTGAGCATTTTAACCCATTTTTTAAAATTTTTTTGAAATTTTTTATATAAGTGTTAATCTAAGTGTATTTAACATGCGTATCAATTTTTACCATTTTTGGAGTATTTTAGACATTTATTTTTTATTTTTGAAAATCAATGACAGTTTAGGTAAAAATTAATACACATGTTGAATACACTTAGATTAATACTTGTATAAAAAAATTTCAAAAAAAAAAAAAAAAAAAAAAAGGATTAATGCACCCTGTGCACTAAATCGCGGTCCAACAAACACCCTTTAAAAGCTTCCCGGACAAATCTCTAACTTATCGGGTCGAAAGGTTTCGATGCCGAAAGAGGAGATGGTTAACCTTCATCCCGACCACCGCGGGTGAAAAAGCTACGGAAGTCTCGACTCTCGAGTCTCGATCACTCGCTCCCGCGCTCTCTCTCTCTCTCTCTCTCTCTCTCTCTCTCTGTCGGTTGCAGGGATGTTTTCAGCTACCAACTATATAGAGTATATACCTTCCACTCCATAAAATGCACGGGCAGATCTAGATCCATTTGCAGCTTTCTCCTGCCGGACTCTTCCAATCCCCCAAAATGCCAAGAGCAACCCCAACAAAGTCGGCAGTTTCTTTCTCTTGGCTTTAGTCGGATCACTTCTCCCTCAGAGGATACAATGGAGAGAGATTCATCTTCCGACGAAGAAGACGAACGAGAGAATCTGGTTGACTCCAACCACGCGGCGAAGCTTCGGCGGTCCTCCTTCGAAATCGATGAATTTCGCTCCCGTATCGGCCGTGGCTTCTCGTTCAAGTTGAACAAGAGGTATCTGTTCGGCATCTTCCTTACTCTCTTCCTCATTATCGTCTTCTTCTCGCTGGACGTCGGCCATCTGTTCCGCAGCGCCTCCGGGAGCGGGATCTATGCGACGGCGGATCGTTTGCGAGAATCCGAACTTCGCGCCCTGCATCTGCTAAGAAATCAGCAATTAGGTCTCCTGAATCTATGGAACCGTACGTCGACTCATTTAAATTCCGAAACTTTGATGCCGATGGCGAATTCCACCTCCAATTCGAGCTCGAATTCAACATTAGCCCCCTCGCCGAAGCCATCAGCTGCGACGGTCTCGTTTGATGACTTCAGATCTTCGTTGCTAGAGCAGATTAAGTTGAACAGAGAGATTCAGGAATCTCTGTTGTCAGCGCACCGAGTAGGAAATGTTCCGGACTTGGGGGACGATTTCGCTGAACCTGCATTTGTCGGATTCAACGCGGACACTTGCCGGAAAGTTGATCAGTCGGCACCGAGGCGAACGATCGAATGGGACCCGAAGCCAAACCGGTATCTGTTCGCAATCTGCCTGTCGGGTCAGATGTCTAACCATCTTATCTGTTTGGAGAAACACATGTTCTTTGCTGCACTTCTTGGCCGAGTACTGGTCATCCCAAGCCCTAAATTTGATTACCAGTATGATCGCGTTATTGATATTGGCGACATAAACAAGTGCTTTGGACGGAAAGTTGTCATCTCGTTTGAAGAATTCGCTGAGAAAAAGAAGGATCATTTGTATATAGATAGGTTCATCTGTTATGCAGCTAAACCTCCGTGCTTTGTGGATGATGACCACGAGAAGCGGTTGAAGGGATTGGGGCTGTCGTTGGGTAAGCTTGAGTCAGCATTTCCAGAAGATGCAAAATCGGATAAGCCACAGAAGAGGGTAGTTGATGACATTTTGCCCAAGTTCTCTTGTGATGATGAGGTTCTTGCAATTGGTGATATGTTCTATGCTGAAGTAGAGACAGAGTGGGTGACGCAGCCAGGTGGACCCCTTGCTCACAAATGCAAGATAGTTATCCAACCAAGTCGGCTTATTGTTCTAACAGCACAGCGGTTTGTGCAGACCTTCATGGGAGGAAACTACATTGCTCTGCACTTCCGTCGACATGGATTTTTAAAGTTTTGGTATGCATCATTTCCTTCTTTCATGTTGTTTGCTTCACGATTCTATTATTCTAGAATGATTTGCTTTGCTATGGCAATCATCTTACTGCAATTCGCTCATATATTGTCGAGTTGAAGAGAAATCCTCGAGAATGTAGTGAAATGTGATTTCACACCACTTGCCCCATTCTAATTGAAGAACCTTGGAAAAATGACTCTTTTGTTCTACAATATTTACTAGTGAATCACGGAAAGTTGGATAATATTATGCATGATTCCTCCCTTCAACATGAAAGTTGGACAACTACTAGAAAGTAGAACTAAGAACACGTATGGATAAAGCACATGCAAGCTCTTCTTCAATAAAATTGGTCCTTGGATACTGATATTATTTTGACATCCAAAATGAATACCAGAGGAACACATTTTCAGTTCCTGCTCTATCCTCAGCATTCATTGAGCCAAGTCACTACCCTCATGTCCTCATCTTTAAAAAATTCGAGAATATTGACAGTGCAATGTAACTTTTTTTGTTTTAATTTTAAAAAAGGGCTTATGATGCCAAAAGTTTTATACCAAAGCTTATAATTGTGTTTGCCATCTAAATTGGATAATTAATATTTTTTTATTCTAAACCTGAGACCTTCAAGGATGGTCACTGAAGGATACCCTCTGAATTGAGGATGATCGTTTGAAGGCTACATAAAATTAATTTGAGGGTTACAAACGGCTCCCAGCTAAAGAACTAAGTACCCCAGCTAAAAAATTAAGTGAAAATTAACTTTTGTTCTGATCATTAATCTAGTAGAAGTCTGATTTATAAAATAATGAAGCAGAAGCAACCTAACTAGATAATTATTCTACAATATTTACCAGTGCCATCGGTGAAAATATTAGTTGACAAAAAACAGATATAGAATACTAGAAGTACAAGAGAGTGATATAATGTAACAGGGTGTGATAACTTCTTTTTTTTTTTTTCTTTTGATAACACATGGTGTAATAGTTCGAAATAAATGAAATGCATACAATGAGGTTGGGCTGTTGAATAAAAAATGAGGCATAATGATAGAAAATCATAGACAATAATGAAGTGTAGGCTGCCCAATGATTGGGTTTAAAACCTGATTTGTCTTAGTCATGTCTTTATGGGTGTTCATCATGGCCTCTGCTTCTTCTTCTTCTTAATAATCATATGTTGATGATCCTACCTCTCAATCATACAAATGAAGCTGAAAAACCTAGTTAATTTTTGACTTCCGACCTCTCAATCATACAAATGAAGTTGAAAAACCTAGTTATTTTTTACTCAGTTTTTATTAGATGCCTGATCTTCTCAGATCGATATGATATGGGGCCATCTCAAACTGATCTAAAAACTCTATTTATTTTTTTAAATTTTTTAATAAGTAGGTTAATCTAGACTATATTATCTATAAACTAAGTTCTACAAATTTTGAATATGCATATATATATATATTATATTTTTAAACATAGTCATCTTCATAGTGAAAATGACCACAATACCTCTCTATTTAAAAAATTAAAATAAATATGTACACATATTCAAAATTGGTAAAAACTTGAGTTTTAGATAATATATGCCCAGATAAATTATCTTATTAAAAAAAATGAAAAAAGGGGTGTTCTAACCGGTTGTAGATGATCAATCATCTTTTTATTAAGAGTGTCATGATTTGTATATTTTAATTCATCAGCGATAGATTATTGCTTCAAAAGTAAATCTCCTGTCCTTATCTTTGCTTTTTTTTTTTTACCCCTTCCTTGGTTACAATGGCCAAAAATAAGGAAAATAATTTGGTTTAGATATATAAAGTTGTCCTTATCTTGGCTAGGTTATGCATGGTCAGGAAGGCTGATTCAAAGACAGCAGCTTCTGTTTCGTTCTCAGCAGTTCTCCATACCTCCCCAAAGTGGTTGGTTCGGTCTGCTTGATGTGTTGTGGTCTGTCTGTGATTAGGAAGGCAGTTGTCATTATTTGTTAAAACTCTGCATCATGAGAGACCCATCCATAACATGAATTTGGACTACATTTGTAGACCTCAGCTCCACCATTAAGGTTACTCTCTCAAAAGATCCTAGCCCTTTGATCTTTATTTCTAGTGAGTTTTGCGCCTCATCAAACGTCACTTTCATTATCCACTTGCAAGGATGATCTTTTGAGGTTAGTCAATGGACTATTGAATTAAATAATTCTTGAATGCACAATAATCCATTTTCGGTGTGCACTTTGTCTTTTTCCATTGATCCCAATTGTTCAACTTAGACCAACAAACCAAGAAAAAAAATAAAATAATAAAATAAACATGAAAGATGATCAAAGAAGATCTATTAACCAATGAAAGAAAGAAAAGACATTCAGTTCATGCACAAAATCTTGTTTCATCTTGCATCTTAGAGATCCATCTACAAATTTTTGTTCCTAAGATCAAACAGTGTTGATCTTTCTATCAAAAGGTTCTATATGTGAATTTAGATCTCCCAAATCTTGTTTGCCCATGTTAGGTCATGGATCAAAGGTTGAGCAACCACATGACTAGGTGATCAGTGTGCAGTCTTGGTTTATGTTGTTCAGTCTTCAGTGTAAATTCCACATTTTTTTCTGCAAATCTTGCTTAGCTTGAACCGGTTTTTCCCTTGACAGCATTCTGAATTTGGACACAGTAATTGGAAAATTCAAATATAACTTTTCATTTTCATCCAAAGGTAATATCATAAATAAAAGAAAAAGTAAGACAGCAAATATGAACATACTTTTGTCTCTCTCGGTTACTGGAAAATGGGGATCCTTGAGTAACTTGTCCGACGATTCATGTCTTATCCTCAGTAATGCAAAGGAGCAGAGCTGTTTCTTCCCTATTCCACAAGCAGCACAGTGCATTCTTCGTGTTGTGGAGAAGGCCAATGCACCAGTTATTTATTTATCGACAGATGCAGCTGAGAGTGAAACTGATCTTCTGCAGTCATTAACCTTTTTGAATGGCAAAAAGGTTCCCCTTGTCAAGAGGCCAATGCATACTTCTGTAGAGAAATGGGATGCATTGTTATACAGAAATCATTTGGGTGGAGACGATCAGGTGAGGTTATCTTCCTTGTTTTAATGACTGCTTAGAGAGAGAAAATAAGAAGCCATCTTATTATGTGCATGGGAAACTTGATTGTGCTCATATAGAAAAGGAAATTGTTGCTCCATAGACTCAAGTAGCTTCAACAGAAGTAGTCAGTTTTCTTTAAAACCTACATCTACCTGATTTTCAGACATGCCAATCAGTTTGGTTTATGCACAAGGTGTGGGTTTGAGAATGCTCTCTCTATCTGGCAAGAGAATTTTATGACAGCATGTCCAGAATCAATTGAATAAATCTGATGCTGAAATGGATGCTTTTCCACAGCTCACATTTGATTCAAAAGCCTAGCTAACCATGCCTAATGAAAACTCTCATGACAAAATATCTTGTATGTCGTATTTTTGTTTCTCCATCAACTGAAATGACTTTTCTTTTCGATCAATGTTAGAAAGAGAATAACGGTTCAATTTTTCTTCATTCGGTTTCGTGTACTTTAGATATCAATATGAACATGGTCTAACCAGTGGATCCTTACTATTGTTCTCCCAAAGGTTGAAGCAATGCTGGACAAGACAATATGTGCTATGGCCAATGTATTTATAGGATCCTCAGGTTCAACATTCACAGATGACATATTGAGGCTGCGAAAGGACTGGGGATCTGCATCAGTTTGTGATGAATATATGTGTGGAGATGAGCGTCCAAATTTCATTGCTGAGTTGGAATGAATTGCTTTCAATGGTCTTGATTATTTTGTTTGCTTCTGCCTGCCAATGGTTGGTAGATCACCTGCGCTGGAGTGCATGTAGTCTTCTGTTATGTAGCTTGTTGTATAGTATCATTACATTCTTGAGTAAAGTCTAGATTTATTCTTTGACGATCTGTACATTTGCTTAAGAGTTGGCGTCTCCGTAGTTCTTGTTCTGTAAGAAATTCTGGCCTTCGAATCACGGTGTCTTGCAATCTTTGTAGTTGCAACATCTGTGCCTGTCGCTGATGATTTGGAAGTCTCTCATTCTCGCCTATTCGGAAGGATTTAAGCAGCTTGAACGGGATGAAGAAATGAGATGATAATGTAATGATATGTATTGGAAATGAAAAAAGTTGCATTGGAAATGAAAAAAAATTATATTAAAATTGGAAAAAGCTGTCTTGGAAATAAAGATGCACATTCTATTAAAGGGTGCTTGGATCCTTTGAAACGCACTCCTAATCATCTCTCCTCTATAAGATGCTCGACCATCATAATCATTGGATTTACAAGTTGCAATAATAACAGATTCTTCCTGCAGATTCACTGTAAGTTTTGGGTTGACTAGGAATGCAACTTGACTTTTGTTCAGTCAACCCAACTAATATAACATGCATCCTTTGTAAAATAGCATGATAAACTTGATAAGCTGAGAGTAGCGGTATAAGCCGGGTGGGTTTTACCCGGCCCGGTATCTATACCGGCACTGTATATTTCAAGCTGGGTCAAACCGGGTACTGAAATGTGTCACCAATTCCGGTCCGGGTCAAAACAGGTCCAGGCTGAGTTCAAAATTAATGTTCGAACTAATCAAAAATTGACCAAGCAAGGTTTTTTAGTGGCCAAATTTTTTTTGTTAATTTTTTAATCTTTCCTTTCAGAGATGCTTTTTTATTCATTTATTACTTTGAACCTACAATTATGTTAAATGAAGACGTTATCCTTTTGTAATCAGCATAATAATATATAAGCAGTAAATAGTTGCTGGATGATTGCTGTCTATAATATTTAAATATAGCACGCAACCATTCATCGTCTGTAAAAGGTGTGGCCACCCTTTCATGACAAGTAGTGTCCACTAGGAGTTCACATTCTGAATGTGTTGCACATTTCCTGTGCGGTATTTCTTGTTTCCAGATTGGATGATTTTATGTTAAACCCTACTGCATCGTATTTAGCTGACTAGTGGGTAGGGATGCACATCGGGCGGGTTTTACCGCTCTAGACCTAGTACCTGCTCTAGACCTAGTACCTATTTTGACTACAGCATTTTAGGTTCAGGTTAAATTCGATACCAAACCTTGTAACATCAAATGCAGGAGAGAGTTTGGGTGGATTAGGACGGGTCTAGATTGGGTTAAAAAATAGAGTTGTTTTTTCAAATTAATTTAGAATATATATTTAAAATAATTACATGGAAAATTTTTTTGTAATAAATTTAAAAATAATTATATAAAATATTTTTTTTACAATAAATTTAAAATGATTGTGTGGAGAATTTTTCTATGATAAATTTAAAAGTGTAAATTCTAAAATAACTATATTGAGAATGTTTCTACAATAAATTTGAAATTATAGAATTTAAAATAAATATATGAAGAATGTTTCTATGATAAATTTGAAAATGTAAATTTTAAAAATTATACAATAAATTAAAAATTAAAAATAATTATATGGAGAAGATTTGGATGATATATTTAAAATGTAAATTCTAGGATAATTATATTGAGAATATTTCTATAATAAATTTTAAAATAATTATATAGAAAATATTTTTACAATAAATTAAGAATGGTGGTAGTGGTAGTGGTAGTGGTCTTATTGTTATTGCCACATGGAATCCATCATTCAGATAAAGATGCACACCGAGAAGGTTTTTCCTAGCCTGAACTTAATACTAATTTTGGCCTTATATATTCCGATCTAGGTTGAATCTGGTATTAAACCATCCCATTAATTTATGCTTAGGGTAGAGCACATCGAGAACGGGTTAAACATAGAGTTATTTTTGTTCCATTTATTTTTTATATGATGGACCTCGTGGTGTAATATGATGATGCTTTGTCTCTTGCATGTCATTTTGATACAAAATGTTATTTTAAAGCAAATGAAAAAATATATATCCTTAGTAATTTGTTAAGGATAGATGAATATAAACAACATTTATCTATTTCAATCATTTTCATAAAGAAAAATGAAATTAAATAACATTTATAATCTTATATTTTAAAGTCTTCACTATCTATATTACAAATATGTATGTAGACTTTGAAAATGAATATATATAACCTACTAAACTTAGTAATTTTATTTTTTTAGAATCTCAGATAAGTATATTTGGTGAATATTATTATTCATGAAGATTTTATGGAACAAACTATTTATTTTAATACGCGACCAAGATTATTTTATTCAATTCTCCAATGAGTTATACGTGCTTAAAAAGTTTATAATTATGCTTAAATTGTGAAAAATGCATAGATTCATTTGTAAATGCATTAGAATATAATAATGATAATTTGAGGAATCATTTATCCATCTAGGAATAATATTTTACACAATTTAGATGTTAAATCTATGAAATTGAAACTCATATATAAATTAAATTATTCTACTACATCGATTTTATATACTTTTAAAATGGCCCATGGATATTTTTATTTAGATGAAACTTGGTTTCTTATTTAAATAAATAATTCTATGAGTAGATTAAATTTTCTTTTAAGAGTGTTGGTGATTCTTATTAAAATAATTTGGATTTTCATGCCATTTAGGGTTATTTGATAGCATAAAAAGATTTTAAAATTTGTTTAAAAAATTTTGTCTTTGATGGTGTGCAGGTGGGTTTTTAAGGGTCGGTCTGGGTCCGGGGATTCCCGAATCTGGTATTAATAAGCTCTGGACCGGGTCGAACTAGGTACTAGTACAGAATATATATTTTTGAAAAAAAATTTGAAACCGGGTTTTTTAAGGTACGGAACTGGACCGGACCAGGAAAACCCACCTAGCTTGCACCCCTGGGTGAGAGGTCTTATTTCCCCCTTCGTGATGGTTATAACATGGAATAGCTTATATGCATGTGAATAAAATCTTTTATATCTCAAAACTGCCTTTGTCTGTAGTCAGCATGTTGACAACTTTAAAGTTTGTTGGTTAAGCATGTTTCAGAACTGCACAACGTGAACCTAAGGGCTTATCCATTCCACATCCCATTTGACCTCAAGGTAGCTAGGCGATTAGTGTATTTGCTTAAAATAAGGCGATTCACGTGTCAGTCAGATGATGGAAATGTTTGATCTTTGTAACGCATATTTACTTTACATAAAAAACTTTTCAAACTAAGATTTTTCAATTTAAAATTTTTTACTTTTTATAATTATCTTATTTTTTAATTATTTCTTCACATATTCTTATATAACTAACCTACTTTTCAATCATTTCTATGTAACTACTCATATAACTAATGTATTTATTTTAATTTTGTTTTTACACCAAAACTTTTCATGAAAAAGTTTTATTATTTCCTAAACACACTAAATGAGGTTGACGTTTGATGTGAAATTGCTAGCATGCACACATTGAGGCCCCATGCTGGCTAGTAGCAACTTGTACTGAACTGTGATGATGAGCATGACCCGTACATGTCCAATGATCTCCCCATTGCTCAATTTTTTTTAATGTTTGTTTGTGCAATTTACGAATTCTTCTAATGCTTGTTGAATGTTCTGTAATGTGGTTTGTCAGTTGATCCATATAATTTTGTCATAATTAAAATCATCTGATGGGTGATCTTCTCTATCTGCTTCTTTTTATGACTCATTTATGAAAAAATTTCTCTGCTTGTATTGAAGCCACAGCTAGTTTCTAGCTAATTTCAGTTATTTGATTCAGTGTAGATGTCTGGACAGTTGTTGCACAGCTAGTTTCTAGCTAATTTCAGTTATTTGATTTAGTGTAGATGTCTGGACAGTTGTTGCACAGCCCTATCTACAATCAATGTGGGTCAAGTCGGATTTTTCTTAGGCAGAATTATTGCATTTTGGATTCTAATACTAGTTAGTTGGTTGCTCATGGGCTTTCTCAACTCCAAAAGCTAGTTTGAGATGTTAGACATTTCCTCATACTTTAACTGCACCCTCAACCCTTCCACAACCAATGTGGGATAATCTAACATAATGCCATAGCATCATGAGTAATAGAGTCTGCAACGTTTGATCAAGTAATTTTCTAGTTCTTTTCAAGCTTAGGTTGCGTCATGCTTCTGTCCAGTAAGGCCAGAGTAAAGACATTGCATCTTCTTGTTTTCAAAACAATTGTACATTCTTAAAGTGTCACTATTTTATTGTATTTATATAATTTTTGTACTCGGTTTATCATCATACGTTAACATCCTGCTCATGGGAAGAGTATATCCATGCCCATGGCTTTGACGTCAGAAAATGTTTTGACACGTGTAGGATTCAGAAATGGAAAATGCAGTCAGGTTACTTGGGTCTGGTAATTTAGGTGTGCTGGGCCCTATTTTTAATTTGTTTTCGCTTTTCTTGTTGGTAGAAAATGTGTTGCTACTTTCTTTAACTGGTTGCTATGTTGTTTGCCTCAAACATTACATGATTCCGCACTTTGGAACTGTTCAAATAGATGCTGATGGAGACCAACACTGTATATTGTTGCTCCACATACATCAACATGTGGCGCCACTTTTAATCTTTATTGAGCCAAATCAAATATTTAACAACATTTCAGCGCTTGGAAGGATCTGGTTTATGACGGAAAAATAAGATTTATTGAGCTTTAATTTTTGTGTATTTTAGTTGTAACAAGAGTCTTTCTTTTTTTTAAGTATACACAACGAGCCATTTGATATTACAGATCAATACATGCAAATCCTTACTACATGGAGGAACCGGAATAATACACCTACCTCTTGAGATGAACAAATCTTCACAACACATAGGAACACCATGACCAATACACTACTACAAAAAAACGGAATATGATTTCATGCACTTAGGTGCAATTAGCTTCAGTGCACCCGGGTGTATTTAACCTATTTATTATTATTTTTTTGAAAATTACTTTTACAATATTGTTAATCTAAGTGTATTTAACATGCGTACAAATTTTTATCATTTTTGGAGATTTCTATAAATTTATTTTGGGATTTTTTAAAATTAGTGAATGCGACTGATTTTAAAAAATTCAAAACAGATATCTAAAAATGATGAAAATTGATACACATGTTAAATACACTTAGATTAATATTTATATAATTTTTTTTTCTAAAAAATACAAAAAAAAATATTTGCACTTAGGTGCATGAAATCATGTTCCTACTGAGACTCTTGCAAAATTGTGCTGGTAAAGAATCCAACACAGCTCGCCGCTTCAAATGGTCAAAGCCGTGACCGCTGAGGCTTTTGCCTTAGTGGCTCAAAGTTGGGTGATCCTTTTTGTTGCTATTCATGTCAATCATGTTCCGGATTTGCATGTACCCCTTAAACTTACAAAATTATGCAGGGAAAACATACTAATGTATAGGACAGAATATGCTGCTCTGATTAGGTTGTGGTGTATTGAAGGCTAGTTGGGGGTAACTCTCCAACTTCGAAATAAAATGATACATCAATGCATTGTGCTTGATGTGACTAAGTACGATTATCTAATAACTGGGCTTTACAAGATACGCGACCTACCAAAGGCAAACTGGCTTCTGAAAGAGATACTCGGCCATACCAATTTGTGTTATGTCTATCACTTTGATTGATGGATACCGTTTCTCAAAATGGAATCGATGAAGCCCTCAATCTTGTATTTTAAATGGCTAAAATCCACAACAGGCCTAACATAGTAACTTACAATATGCTTGTTCATGCACTCTGTAAAGGGAGTTTATTGGCAGATGCCGAAGCTTACAGAGATATTAGAACAGCATGAAGCGACAAATTGAATTACTTCAACCATACCTATAAATGGATGTTGTAAGAATAGGTACACGATTCAAACACTTGAATTTTGGAACGAGACGAGGAGAAAAGGTATCCAAAAATTGATGTTACTGCATATAACTCCCACAGTGGATTCTGTTTGGCTCAAGATATGAAGCTTGCTTATCTGTACTTTCGTGAAATGTTGAAGAGGGGAATTTTTTCGGATATTGTTACATATAATACTCCTATCGGTGGGCTTTGTAGACAATGAAGATTTGATGAAGCTTCTAATCTCTTGGAAGAGATGTCTGCCTCAGGTGTTCCGCTGGACCAAATTTCATACAAAATTCTCATTCAGGCTCTTCGTTTGCATGGTTAAATTGACATTGCTACCAAGATTCTACACAAAATCTTAGAGGATTCAATTGTGCTTGATCCCCTCGTTTGGGATGTTGTGATCCATGCATATGGAAGGCATTACTATAGGATGACGTGTCGCGGGAGTGAAAATTAGGGTGGGTCATCCCGAATTTGTACAGGGTCATGACATGAGTTTTAGGTCCAGTGGGGTGGGTTAGGCCTAAATGATAGGCAACTTTTCAATTTTTGGTTCAGGGCAGGGCAGGGGTGTCCTCACCAGTCTTGCATATGTATTGGCCCAACATTCTCTAATGAGGCGGGTGCGTGTGAAAACATTTGCATTTTTGTGTAAAATGTAAATGGGGGTAATATGGTAATTTCATACCATGAGAGTATCATTGAGGGTAAAGTGTGAGTATGGGTAGGTGAGATTAGTTATAGTACTTTGGGGTGCATGTATTTCTATGGTTAACAATATGTTTTAAATAAACTATTATAGATGATGAGTGATCCATGATGTTAAAGTGTAGCATAATCTTAATAAATTATAATCGGTAATGTATGCCTAAAATTTGGAACTATAGATTAGATTTATTAAAAAAAATAAATTTGAATAAATAATATAATTTAGCCTGTTTGACCGATTTTATAGATTGTGATACCCAGACCCAACTAGGACCATATATGTAAACTAGTAATGTAAATGTGATTTATGTATGATTCAATTGATTGATTGATTGATTTGAAGGTTATTGATCAAGAAAGGTGATTAAATTAATCACCATAGCTCAATGTGGGTTAATGTGTATGAAGAGACCTAAAGAGGTTTAGGAAATAAGGATATGTTATGAATAATTATCTCATACATTATGATTTAATTAATGGAGATTATGATAATAATTATGGATTTGATGTGATAAATGTTAGAAAATTCATAACTTGACACCTATAAGGCGGAATGAGATGAAATTTGAAAGGTAAGTACATGATGATGTGCCCAACCCCATGAATGGATTGAATTATAGAAATTATGATGAAATTAGGGTAATAATTATTTAATTTTATCCAAATCCAAAAGACAAATTCAAATGGCCACAATTTATGCTAGAAAAGTCATTTTCAGATGAAATTTGTCATAAACGGTTAAAATGATATGGTGAATCTTACGGATGGGTTTGATTAAGCTAATTATCATGAGAAAGTTTTTAATTGCAAAAAGACAAAACCCTTTGACTTTTACTCTAAAAAAGTAGCCTTGCATTGAATGGAAAAGCCAATGGTTTAATGAGGCAATTAAGGGCCCATTTGAGCTGTCCAAAGGGGTGAATTTTGAGCACATTTTGTGATTTTCTTAAAATGAAAAAAATGCATGAAAAGGAGCTGGATTTTAGGGGCGTTAAATGCGTGGCTAATAGGGTAGATTATCTAGCCACAAAAGGCCAAAACAAGGTGGCCACGTGTGGACGTGCAAGGGGCTGCATATGGGCAGATTTTTTTTGATTTTTTAAATGAAAAAATTTCATGAAATTGGACTGCATGATCAGTGACATTAATGACATGGATTTGGACAGCTTTTTGATGCCACAAAATGCCAAAATCAAGGGCCACTTGGGACGTGATCATGTGGAGAGCAACATGGAAGATTTTGAGTGTTAAACAAATCTGTAAAAATGGAATTTACTTGGGTGAAAATGTAACAACACATTAAGGGATAAACATTGATTAAATAAAAAAAAATGAGGTGGAAATTAGAAGATAAAAACAACAATATAAAAGGGATGAAAGAGGGGCAATTGACGTGCTCCTTGTGGACGTTTGGAGAAAAAAAAAGAAAAAAAAAGTGTCCAGTAGGTGGACGTTCCAAGAGAGAAGAAAAGAGGAAGAAAAAAGAAGAAGAAAAGAAGAGGAGAAGAAAGGGAAGAAATCAAGCTAGGAAAAGTTGGAGCAAGATTATCTAAATTCAAGTAGGTATTGAATCAAGTTTGGTTTATTAATTTTCAAGTTTTCTAGTTTCATTCATGGGTCATAAATTTGATCCATTATGAACTATAAATGATGATTTATGAAGCCCTTGATAAGGATACTAAATGCTAAATGAATGAGAAGATTTAATTCAAGGGTTCAAGGAAGTTAAGCATGACTTTAGGGTTAATTGCCCTAGGAACACTATGCTGGAATTTTTTTTAAAATTTCCCAAATAAGTTGCTGTTTTAAGCATGTTATATGTTTGGCTATGTTAAAATATTTTCATGATTAATATATGTTGAATTGAGCATGATTTATGAACCTTAGAAAGGTAAAACCTAAAGTTGATCATATGATGGAAATTCCACTCTTTTGAGATGGGTATTGGGCATGAACTTAACCAACTAGTATGTGGTTGATTTAAAGGGTAAAATACCCTATATATAAGATATATGGACGTCCAACATGGGGCTGGAAAATAAATGAAAAATTTTGAGTTGAAAATTCATGACACGTGGACGTCCAAAGGAGGGAGGAAAATGGATGAAAAGTTGCTGTTTTGGCAACTTAGTTTATAGACTTTGAATTCATGAAAATATCCTAAATATGGAATAAGAAAAGGATGTTTAAGGGCTGGAATTAAAGATGTAAAAATTTGTTTATGGAATACATGTCAATATGGACGTTGAACGTGAGAAAGAATGATGGAAAAGTTGTTGTTTTGGAACCATGTGATTAAAAGATTTTAATCTTATGAAAATACCCTAAATTATGTGCTAATTAAGTGGTTAAATTAAGCTAAAATTGAGGGCAAGTTTCTGTTTTGAATAAAATTGAATAACACATAATATATGTGTAACTAAGAGGGTGCACATAACGCGTATTGATGGCAAAGATGAGAAAGGACAAAATGTGATTTGCTAAAATGTAAAAATGAATGGAAATGTGATAAAATGTGAAAGTAAGGTGCTTTTTTGATAATATTTTGAAATCTCAAAATTTGGAATTAATATGTGAAGTCTAAACTCATAAGTATGTGCCTAAAGTGAGCACCAATGTGAGAAATATGAAAAATAGATGTTAAATGATGAATGGGAAGTAATGAACTTCCATATATTGAGTAAATAAAAGATTATAATATGTTTGAAATTTTGCCCTAAATAAGGGTATTAAAAATAATGAATGGAATATGATGCAGAAGCTATGTTGTTATGTATAAACGCCCAACTTGAAATACAAGTGGGTTATATAAGTTAATGGAAATTATGTGTGTTGGAAAACTAGATTGTATGCAAGCGTGTGAAATTATATGTATGAATGTAATGTCATTTTTATGTGTATAGGCAAGGACAAAGAGAAAGTTGATAAGGAAAGTTGAAGTAATTTAGGTAAGCAAGCAAATTTCTGAAACTTGCTTTCTCAAAATTATGACAAAATAATTGCAAATTTTATTCAAATGCTTTAAATTATCTTGCAAATGAATGTTTAATTGCTTTTGGGAATTATTTAAGGATGACCATCCCAACATGTTGTTTGAAATGTTGTTTTAACTTTGACAAATGGTTTGTACAATGATTTATTAAATGTTGTTGAGAAATTATGGTTCAAATGTTTATACATGAAAATCATGCTAGCATGTTTAAGATCATGTTTATGACTAAGTTCATGGTACACAAGGTACTAGGTCCACTTTAAAGGTGTAAGCGGACCGATTGTCCCCCTTTAGTGTGACCGAGTCGCTAAGACAAGCCACAGGCCAGCGACGCCCTCCCTGAGATGGGAAAAGGACGGATGATCGTCTAGCTAGCGTACCATCTCATGATGTTCATGTTTTATGATGATAATAATGCATTGCATTATTCATAATATACCCGTGATGGGTATGATGCTCGTATTTTTCATGATATACCCATGAGTGGGTATGATTTTAATTTCCAAGATGTTATTCAAATGAAAACTTTGCCTGAAAAACTATGCAGCTTGCTTATTGAGTTATACTCACGATCTGTTTTCCAAACCCTAAGACGGATGCAAGGATGGATACGAAGGAGGAGCACAAGTTAAATAAAGAATGATTATTCTATGGATTCCTTTGTGTGTTCCAAGTGTGGAAAAATGTATTATGAATGGTATGATTGCTACTTGATGCAATTAGGTTAATTACACTATGGTGTATGCTGGATTGATGAAAAATTTTATTGACAAGTGATGATTATATGTTATGTTATGATATGAATGCCATAGAATTTATGACATATAATGGATACATCTGGACTTGATGATGGCCTGGATAGACAAATTTGATGTAAAATTAAATATGAATAATGAGATTAACTTCTATGGAGTAAGTTATAAATGGATAATTATCAAATGAACCTGCCGTATGACAGGACAACAATCTTGATCACATTTATCAATCAATAACAGTCCCGGAGTAAGGCTCATGTTGTGACGCTCAGTTTGGGGTGTCACATAGATTTTACATATTTGACCGATTTTATAGCTTTTATGAAATTCATGGGGATGATGTATTATACTGGTAATCTTTATTCATTTTTTTCATGCAATAAATTTTACAGGTTATTCAAGTATCACAGGAACAATGCATGTGCAATTGATAACTTTTATATATTTTATGAGTTATATAGAATATATGATTTTGCTATGCACTCGTTTGAATATATATTTTATTAATTAATATGAAAAAAATAACTCTATTTTTTGGTGCCAAAAAAATTATCCATGCCAATTTCATTTGGCTTGGTATACCATTGACCCAATGAATTATTAAAATTAAAGTTATTATTTTTTGCATCCTCTTAAAAAAATTATTAAATGTGTGATTCTAAATGTGCGTTTTGGAGGGAATTGAAATATTCAATTTTTTTGGATTGCCACGTTTTCTCTCTGCCCAATGCATGAGTGGACGTGTTGGTGTGTGAAGTCAAAAGCTAGCCCATCACCAACCGTAGGACGTTAGAACCTCCTCTTCATTTTTATTCAGGTCCCCCTACAGTTGACTCAAAAAATAAATGATTTATGTTACAACTACGTACGTTAGAATTTTAAGTAATGCTTAAATTTAATTTGTCATTAGAGAAGTAATTTTATTTGTAAGAGTATTAGGTTAGATTTATTCAGTGGCGAATAAATTAACTGCACAGATTTTATTTGGCACCTCTTACTATTGACTAAAAATAAATAATTTGTATAATAGTTAGGTGAGAATTTTATGTCATGTTGGATTTTAATTATTTATCACAAAAATAGTTTTATTTCTAATATGTAAGAGTGTTTAACGGGCGGTTTTTTCGACCTGATCCGGTCTGAAACTGAACAAAACCTAGTCTTTGATTTTTTTAAATCACAAATCATACATTAGTGTTTCTAGTTTTATAAAATCAATATTTCTAATATTATAATAGCTTCTCTTTTGTTTTGGATCATTCAATTTTCAAGCTAAAGTATTGTTTATAAGACCCAAAAAAACAATATATGAAATTATGATCACATTCTAGACACATTTTTTATTTAAGAATTTGTTCATTAAAATATTCATAAATAATATTATTCATCAATATGTACTTATTTCCGAATCCAAGAAATATATGATAAAGAAGAATTTTTGAGTTATATATCAAATTTTAAAGATTGGTACGTGCATATACCCAATGATCTTGAATAATCATCTTTAAATTAGGTGATTTGTAGGTGAAAAAATATTTTTCTAATTACAAATTTTTTTTACACATAAACGTATTTGCAAAGTAGATATTAAAGACTTGAAAATACAAAATTGTACATCTTTTTAGTAATTTTGTGGTTCCTTAAAAAATGTATGAAAAAGGGCTATGTAATTTTCCGTTGAGGCTATGAAAGCTATTTACAGTAATCTTGCCTAGAAAATTATTAAAATAGATATATATTTTTTCTTTTGCATAAAAAGAATATTTTCTATGGAAAATGACATGGAAAAGATAGAGCATCCATATTGTATTACAACACAAAATCTATCACTCGAAAAATAAATGGTATAAAAATAATTTTATTTTCAACTTGATTCGGGCCTACTCTAACCCATATGTAAATAAATAGGACAAGATTTAATATTGGGTTTAATCTGGATTGAAATATATATTGTCAAAATTATTTTTGAGTTTAAGCCCTGAAAAATAAATATGATATGCTCTACTATTTAGATAATATATTACATGCAACAATAATAATAAGACCACAACAACCAACGTTAGAAAATATGCTATGAAATCATTATTTTATAATTTACAATCATAAATTTATTGTACTAATTCAATGCATTTTTATAGCAACATTGTCCATATAATTAGTTTATAATTTATATTTTAAAATTTACTATCTAAATGTTCTCCATGTATTTAATCTAAAATTTACGGTTTCAATTTTGCTATAGAAATGTTCTTCTTATGATTAATTTAAAATTTAGATTTAGAAATTTTTGTAGAATTATTTTTATATAAATATTTAAAACATATATAAATTTATTGTAGAAGCATTGTTCATATAAATATTTTAAATTTTAAAATTTGTAAATTTATTGTACAAAAATTCTCCGAATAATGATTTTAAAGCTCATATCTTCAAATTTATTGTGCAAATATTTTCTATATTGTTATTTTAAAATTTATGTTTTAAAAGATCTTGTATAAATGTGTTTCATATTATTATTTTAAGTATTCTAAATCTAAATTTATTTGAAAAATTCTCTATGTTATTAATTTGAATATATATTCTACTAATTAAATTGAAAAAATAACTCTATTTTTCAGTACCAATAAAATTATCTACACCAATTGTATTTGGCTTCCCATACCATTTACTCAAAGAATTATTAAAATTAAATTTAATAATTTTTGCAACCTCTTGAAAAAATTATTGAATATGCGGTTTAAATAAAGTGCGTTTTGGAGGAAATCAAAATTTTTAGATGAAAAATGCGTCGTTTTGTCTCTGGCCCAATTGCATTGAGTGGATGTATTGGCGTCTAGAAATCAAAAGGCATCCCGGAAGGGTAATAATAGGACACCAGAACCCACGTAAGCTTTGGTTTTGACGTTAGAACCTAAGCTTTGGTTTTCGTCCAGAGCTGCATTCTCATTCACCTGTGGCCCGAGAGTTCTTTGCTTCCGCTAAACCTACGACGCCTACTCTTCATTTTCAGTTTCCATTCAGAGCTTTCTCTCATTCAGCTGGAGTAGTGCTGGTATCTGCCTCTTTCATTCACCTGGAGCAGTGTTGGAGGTCTTCTTGTAGTAATAGAAAAGGTGTTGGCTTGATGTGATGGTCACACTGCTTGGTTTTGTGGCTTACATTCGGAATGTGCTTATCCATGTCCTGATTTCAATGGTTAGCTTCTTCCAATCTTACTTCACTTTACCAACCAATAAAGATGAATTTTTAGTTCTGTTGCTGGTGGTTGCTTTTGCTTATGAATTTTTTTAATATTCTTACCTTTCCCATGTATCCCTCTAACTTTGTTTTTGCCTTCGTAATTCCTCTTTTTTCGTTTTTATTTTACTGATTATTTGGATATGTTGTTCTTATAATCCATTCGATATTTTCAATGGTTAATCGGATAGTGGAAAGATTTCTGATGTAAGTATTTGTGGATGGTTGGGAGAAATGTATATGAGCTTCATCGTAGGAGACTGCTGAAGCCATTTGATGTAGAAAATCTTACTGGAAATAACAATACCTAACCAATTTGACCAGACCATTGCAAATGAATATAAATGTAGTGAGAATGCTTAACAATTCTTAATTTTTTCCAATGATTTTGATGGTTTGGTTTTATTGTTATGGATGCCTTGTTGTTTAGGCTTCATAACTTTTGGACTTTCATGCTTCCCTCTTCCATGTGGCCGCATTGGAAATTAATTTTGCTCAAGGGCTTTGTCTCTTTATGATACTCTACTTTGATTGCTTCCCAAATGGGAGACCATCTGTGAAGCTATCATTGATATGGTGTACGTTGAATAATGTATGTCAAAAGAGGTTGTAGCGCACGGATGGTCCAATACTATGCTGCCTGTTAAAGACTTACGTTTGTTAATAACACTCACAATGGACTTAATCATTCTTATCTGTAGTTTCTAAAAAGTAAAGTAGTTTCATATCAGTTAAGGAAGTTTAAGAATGAATATAGTTATTTAATAAAATATACACGTATTAAAAATGGTAAAGCTTGATTTGAATGTTAAATACACTTAGCTAGATAAGTTGTATGAGAAGAAAAGGACGAAAATTGTTGTTAATGGGTTATTTGATGTGGCGCCCCCAACCCGAGGCGTCACAATCCTGAGCCTTACTCCAAGATCATTATCAATTGGTAAATGTGAAACAGGATTGTTGCCCTAATCACGTGGCAGGTTCTTAATTGAATCTCGTCCAAATTTTTTATTTGTTTCATTCCTTTATCCGTCATCATTTTATTTGTTCGTATTTCACTCCATTCATCTTGTAAGCAATGATACACTTGCAATTTGTTGCACATAGCATTTTAAAATACTACTTGGTTCCCTTCCTTATATACTTTTTCGTAAACTCGTCATGTGATAGTTGTCATCAACTGTACATATCATTCCTAAAATTTTCATCTTGTTCTCTTACATCCTTAGTTTTATCAACTTGGACATGCCATAGGCATATAAAATCCATTCATTAGCAAATATTCGACACCCATACTTATATACATACATTCAATCATCAGTTCACATAGAACTTAGAACTTTCAATAAGTTCACATACATTGTCATACCATAAAAATTCCAGTCATATCATTCCATACACATAGCTAATCATTTAGCACACACATGAATATCATTTCGTACTTTTCCTCAAATGCTCAGGTTCTCTACCTCTTAAGCTTCCCTGTACCTGTCTAAGGTTTGGAAAAATAAATCGTGAGTGATAACTCAGTAAGCAAATATTTTGCATTTTCATATAAATGCATTTCTCGTTGTTCGGTAGGAGACACTTATAAGCGATTAATGACTAACAAGAAAAGACCTTTCATGAAAACCTTTCATTTAAACCTTTCATAAAACCTTTCATATAAACCCTTCATAAAAACCATTCATATAAACCCTTCATGAAACTCTTTTTTTCATGAGGACATTTGTATGTCCTAAAATGTTGTCATATAATCATGAGGACAAGTATATGTCCTAAAACTTTTTCACATAAACCTTTTATATGAGGACAATTATATGTCTTAAAATATTTTCATATAAACCTTTATTCATGAGGACAATTTTATGTCCTAAAATATTGCCATATAAACATTTGTTCATGAGGACAATCTGATGTCCTGAAACATTTTCGTATAAACCTCTTTATTCATAAGGACAATTTTATGTCCTAAACCATTTGCATATAAACCTCTTTATATGAGGACATTTGTATGTCCTCAAACAATTTTGTATAAACCCTTTTTCATATCCCAATTTTTGGGCTTTTCAAAACAACGCATATGCATATAAAACTTTTTATCTATGTGGACAATTTTATGTCCTAAAACATGTTCATGTAAACCTTATTTCCTGTGGACATAATCATGTCCTAAAATATTTGAGTAAATATTGTTTTCTATGAATATTATTATGTCCTGAAATATCCTTAAATAAATATTATTTCTTGTGGACATCATTATGTCTAAAAATATTCTCATGTCCCCATTTTGGGGCTTTTAAAATAAAATATATGCATATACGTCTCTAACCCTCTGGTAGGTGACACTTACCAAGTGATCATCCTTTCATAGGAAAGAAACCATCCATGTGACAACACCGCTAGCTAAGCGGTCGTCCATGATCCTGCTCCCATTTCAGAGAGGGCGTCGCCGGCCACCGGCCTTCCTTTAGCGACTTGGCCACAGGAAGAGGTTGGCCTTGGTATGCAACCGTCTCGGTCTGCAACCACCTCCACCATGGACCTAGTACATGATCCTCGTGCACACTTATTTGTATTCGCATTATCATGCTAGCATGATTTCATAAAATCATCACAGTCCTCAGACCGTGCCATTTTTCAAGTTAAAACTTAAAAGAACATAACCAATCTCAATCCGTAGACTGTGCCCTTCTCAAATTGAGAACTGGGCATAATCATTTTAAAAATAAAACATTTTCATAACTATCTTTAAATAATGTTAGGATGACCACCCTTAAAGAATTTTTAAAACATTTTAGTAAATCAATTTTACAAAACATTTATAATACTTGAGAAAACAATATTTTCAAGAATATTTCTTGTTTGTTGGTAAACAATTTTAGAATCATCTCGATAAAACAATTTCGAAATATTTTAATAATTGAAAAGAATATGATTTTCTTGTAAACATTTTTATTCCCATTTCTGGGCTTTTTATGAGCAAAGGATAGACAAACACACTGGAATCCATTTTATTGGCAATATATGCCTTGTCCACATACCATCATTGCCACTCTTATGTAGAGAAATGTTTGCACTATCTTTTGAACATTATTAAACAAAGCAGTTATTAAATCAATTTATCGAATTGGTCGTCCTTAAAACTCTTTTGAAAACATGAATACAAAATATTTTCAAAGTATTTCAGTCTTCAAAGAGACTGAAAATATTTCAATAGACCATTTCAAAGCATCTAAATAAACCATTTAAAGATATTCAATTAAACCATTTCAAAATCCCTATTTATTTATAAATATCATTATATGAAGAATCATATATTTTTTCTCAAAACTCCTTAGGAATAGAATTCTTAAAGTTTGTTTTCAAATATCATCTTGTAAGAGAATCGTGACTCTCTAATCATAAAATGCTTTTGAAATATCATTTTTAAGAACTTGCTTAACATGAAACCATCTTGAAACATGTCATCAGTAAGGAATAAAATCATACCTTCAAGAATTGAGCATTCTTACAATGAAGCAATGCTGAGGCTTTTCATTAAAGCCATATTTTCAAGGATTGAATTTGCTTACTCTGTAAGCAATTCTAAAATAATCAATATAGATATTTGAAATAAAATCAACATTCATGAAAGTTCGCTTGCTTACCTTGTAAGCAATCTTGCAAACATCTTGATAAAGCAAATTCAAATCATTTCAATATATGCCAATAAAATAATATTTGGAAATGCTTAATAGAGAATTATTATAAAGCACTTGTAATCATTTCAACATTTGAAATGAAATCAATATTTTCAAAAGGTTGCTTGCCTACTTGAATTCACTTCCGTTTTCTTTGTCAATCTTCTCTTTGCCTTTGCCTATATATATAAGAATTACATGACATTGATAATCATAATTTTATATGTTTGCACATCATATAGTTTTCCAACCCACATGGTTTCTGTCAACTTACTTAACCCACTTGCCTTTCAAGTTGGGTGTCCATTTTCCAATTCCCACATTGGTATAACTTCTGTTTCCATAGCATCCATTCCTTTCAAAATCCACCTCTAATAGGTTAAACCCTTATAATCACTTATGACACTTGTTTATATCCTGTTATAAGTTAAATTCTAATCCAAAAATCTAGAATTTAACATTTATTTTGATTTATTCCTCAATCTGTCCATAATGCTGAAATCAAACACTGATTTCTCAAAATTTTGAATTATAATCACATCAAGGAATTTAAATCTAAAATTTCTATCATACCTCAATAAATACATGCATTAATCAAAATAAATATTTTCAATACAAAATATTAATTATTTATATTTATTTTAGTATTTTTACTCTTTTGGACAGCAGCATTTATTTTTAAACGATTCAAATCACGTTAATTATTAGGTATATTTATAACCTTATAAAATAAATTTTTATTTTTTTAGAGTGATATTAAGATGTATTATATATCATATAAAATTTTTAGCTCAAAATTATTTGTATAAAAATTATTAAAAATCATTTGGTACAGCTGATCCTGACACCTGTTCAACCCTGTTCAGGTTGATTTTCTTGGATTTTTAATTTTTAGCTTGCTTATCATTTTAAGCTGAAAATTGGGTCGATCCTTAGTCACCATATCATGAGTTATTACACAAATTTTTATGCTAAAATACATTCATTTACTATTTATTTCATATTTTTCTTTCATATTCTAGATTCACTACATATGAGTATATGTTAGATAGCATGGGCTGATTAATAACCAAATAAAAATTTATAAATGAGCCTATTTAATTGGGTATATTTTAAACTTGGAACATGTTAATAAACCACTACATATCTGGATTTTGGGAGAGGAATTACCCCCCCCCCCTTTGAAATCTTCAAGCTGCCCTTCTTTCTCTTCTCTCCTTTCCCTTCTCTCTTTCTCTCTTTCTCTCTCATTCTCTCTCCTTCCTTGCTGGACATCCCAGCTGCTCTTGCTGCCCCTTTTTTTCTTTTTTTCCTCCTTTCTTGCTACCCAAGAAACCCCCTTGGTAGCCCCTTTATATAATTTTTTAAAACACCAAAAAATCTATCCCTAATTTGCCCCCTTGGTCACATTCACATGGGCTGCCTCGTTTGGCATTTTGTGAGTACAAAATTATCCAAATATTGTTGCCTTTGAACGTCCCTACATGCAGCCCTATTTCCATGCATTTTTCAAAATTTTGAAATTGCAAAAATTTGCTAAAAAATCCCTCCTTTTGACACCTCAATTGCACCCTTAATTGCATTCACTTTTGCATTAATTCAAAACCACTTTTTGAAGCAAAAGTCAAAGGGTTTTAACCATATGTGATTAAGAATATTTCCATGTAATTTTACTTAATCAAATCCGTCCATATGATAGAGCACTTTGTTTTACCCGTTCATAACAATTTTCATCCCAAAATGACCTTTCTAATATAAGATATGATCGTTTGAAATTATCCCATGAAAATTCATGAATTAAATTATTATCACCATAATCCAATCATGATTATCATAATCCGTACTGTTTAGGAGGTATAGCGCATCAACATATGCTTACCTTTCAAATTTCATGTCAATTTGCCTTATAGGCGTCAGGTTATGAATTTTCCAAATAATACCCTAATTTGTTCCATCATTATTATCAACTTAATCATGATTAATAGAATTAAAAATCATTTCACATCATCATTTCCATACTTCATTTTGCCTTTTTGTGCACATTAAACCATATTGGGTTAAGATGATTAACTTAACCACCTCACTTGATCACTAGCCCTAATCTCATTCATCCATTTCAATTATATAATTAATAATAATTACATGCCTAGATTGCATGTATGAGTCACATTTGTTCTGTGTATCACATTTGAAGTGACCTATATGAGATATTTGCTTATCTCGGATTATTAAGATCACTTCTCTTTAATTATACTGGTATGACTGGTTTCATTAGTCAATTTGCATTTTTTATTAGAAATGTAAGGGTAAAGCTTACAAGTAATTAATGAGTGGGTTGGTTGTCTTTGCATCTGCCAATTTTCACACCTTTAACTTGATGTCTTACATTTTATCTTCTGCTTGTGCTTTCCCCAAAATTGGGTTTTTATGCATTTAATCCAGTTTCACACTAGACTTTTTCTTGCAAATATCAAATGCGATATGGTTGGGGCATTTAAGCTGTACCTTCGTAAGTGTCGAGCTGAAATTTAAGAAAAAGTATGAAATGTGAAGACATCTGCCTACTTGAAGAAGAAGTGTCATGTATTCAGCGGACTGTCTAGGTAACCACATGCCTCCTTCGCACCTTTCTCAATAGTCTATAGTTACAAGGAAAGTAAAGATGCAACCTGACATGTTTTTGATGATTTCAGCTTGGTTATTTTGGAAATTTGGATTAGTTATTGGGTTTAAATTACCAACGATTTTTTGATTAGCTTGGGTTTTGAATTATAAAATCTTAACCTCAATAGAATAAACCCAAATTCGAATTATAAATGAATATGGTAAAAGATCATGCATTATGTTTGTAGCTTGAATGTATTAATTATGTAATTTTTTATTACATCGACTATGGTAATTAGTTTATACAAAGAATAATATTATAGGTCTGCCGTATCATATTGACCATATTGATACTTTGCTGTTTAAATTGAACATGAGGTACGACGAGCGCAATTGGAGGAAAGCATTCAAAGGGACGCGGCAGCCAGAAAAGAATTAATGTAGTGCACCACAGCTTACAGAATATGTTCATATAATTCTCAATTATATTGTCTCTGCTATAGAACCGAGTTTAGTATTTCAATTATGGTCTTATAACAACAATTATTCAAAGCTCGAGTTCAAATTCAGAAACTAAGCAATTGGATGAGTTGCACACATAAGAATAATGTCGAGTTAAGGACTCCGCTTAGGGAATCAAAGCCTTCTTACGACATCCCTGAAGTATGGTCCAGCTTAAGCAACCAATTAACTCCCGTATGGAAGAAATCACCTTATGAAGGTGACTCACCTTTGGTTTTGACATCGTCAGGTCATGATAAAGATATTATTGCAGACATTCAGAGAATTCTTGATAAGGTATATGCATGCATACTTCAATTTTCAATTAATATTATTATATACCCTAGTCATAACATTCGACTCAATATATGAAAAACACAGAAAAGAGACGCAAAGTTCTGCATCCATAGAAAACCTATGAGAATACGTGTGTCTTGTTCGACGGTAGAGGAATCCATAACTGAGCAATGAGCTCTCACATCAGGTGCAGGTGTTGGAAACAATGTTCAAAATAATCTAAATTGACCAAAGTCTGAGTTTTGATGATTAACAAGAACTTATTTGAGTATATAAAGAGTACTAACATGTTTGAAAAATGTTTAAGGAAAGCAAAGAGGTCAAGTCGATCTCCAAGTCGACTTGGACTTCGACTTGGGTGAAGTCGATCCCAAAGTGACTCAAATATCGACTTGAGAATGAATCTCAAAAGGCAACAGGTGAAGTCGCAGGTCAAGTCGACTCCACTTGCGACTTGGGAAGTCAAGTCGCAGACGAAGTCGACTCCAGCATCGACTTGGAGTATCCAGAGCTGAAAAGTGGAAACGAACATAACGAAGTCGCAAACGAAGTCGACTCCAGGTGCGACTTGGGTGAAGTCGCAGGCCAGGTCGACTCCATCCACGACTTGAGAAGTTCAAACTTTCAAAGATGCTGTTTTCAAGATATTCAAGAGGATTTATCACTCAAGTCCAAGGAATCAAGATGAAAAACAAATGAGTCAACTTCAAAGTTAAGAATCATGTTCTACATTCAAATCAAGTCTATCAAGCTCAAAGCAAATCTTCAAGCTAGCTTCCAAATGAAGTAAAATCCAAGTCATGAAGACCAAGTGAGTTCAAAGCAAAGCAAGAAACATACATATATTGTGCAAGAACTCAAAGCTTTCAAATGGTTTGCAAGATTCAAGACATTTCAAGAAGATCAAGGCGTTTCTGCAATAGACCAAGCCAAGTCGCAACCCAAGTCGACTTCAGGATCGACTTGAGTGAAAGTCTGAAAGCCAAGTTGACCCAAGTCTCAGACTTGAGTTTCTGAAGAACCCAAGTCGCAGGCCAAGTCGACTCCATGTACGACTTGGAAGCCAAGTCGCAGGCCAAGTCGACCTCATCTTCGACTTGGAGTATAACGGTCAAATTTTTGAACGTTGGAATTCATTTATTGCACGCCAACCACTTCTACAACGTTCATATTTTCCCTCAATCTATAAAAGGACATTCAAATGAACGTGAGAAGTAGCAAGAGACACTACTCTAAAGATCAAAGAGAGAAAAGAAGTGCAAGAAAGATTTTCAAATACCTTTTCTTCATACTTGAGTGTTTCAAAGGAAGAAAGAGCTTCAAACTGCAAGTTGCTTCAACAATCATCATTCAAGCTACTTTTGATTTCTTCCTCGAGCTCAAAACTGTCTACACAAATCTGTAAAGTGTAGTTTTTATTCATTTCTTTATTTGGTTATATAAATCTTGATTTAGCTTGGGTAGCTAAGATCAAGTGTATGCAAAGTAGGGTGTGATTGGAGTGAGACTCATCACCTACTTGTGCAAGTAGTTGTATATGCCCCCTAGAGCTTTGAATCTAGAAGAGAGCAAGTGGCTCTAGTTGTATATGCCCTCTAGAGCTTTGAATCTAGAAGAGAGCAAGTGGCTCTAGTTGTATATGCCCCCTAGAGCTTTAAATCTAGAAGAGAGCAAGTGGCTCTAGTTGTGTATGCCCCCTAGAGCTTTGAATCTAGAAGAGAGCGGTGACTCTAAGTGTATTCTTGGAATACATAGTGGAACCCAAGTCACAACGGAGTGTGAGCTTGGAAGAGTGGAGTAGGGAAGGTTTGCCCGAACCACTATAAATCTTGTGTTCTACTTATTATTACTGCTTTATTTTATTTGCTCTCCATTCGCTTAAAAAGGGGATTAATTTTTTCAAGGGGTTAAGATCTTTGAGTTTACCAAAGAAATTTTAAAGAACCCAATTCACCCCTCCCCTCTTGGGTTTAGCCATCAACTCGGGACCAACAGCAGGCCCCAATGACAAAAAGTTGTTTGAGTTAGGATTCGTGATAGTCACAAGAGTTGAATTCCGTACTATTGAAACCCCATGCCTCCATCTAGATGTGAGTTACATATTTTATCTACTATTTTTTACTTGCATAACTATTTGAGTACATGACAGCCTAACGCATTCTTCGTACACTAGTTACTTGATGCTTACATGTTAGTCTTGCGCTATCATCAATAAGAATTCGACTATCCTGGACGAAGACACTACTTCAACACATCTCTTGCAGTCAGTGTCGTAGCCAGATATGTATTTTCTATTAATGTGGTACGTACATTGGAATACATATTAATTTCAAATTTTCAGAGGTTGTATTTTTCAAGATTTAAGGAGCACTTGGAGCCGGAATTCTTGGTGTCCCTTCATGGATATCATCTCCTTGATTGTTCTTGGGTTAGTAGCCGAACTTATACCGACTTTCAACAGCTGATAATAGTCTCCTTCCCTCATTTCAACGAGAATTCATGTCATGCTTATGTAGTTTTTCATACCTATTTTGTGTGACGGTGATCATTGGGCTATAATGGCATACGACATGTGCTGTGTTGATGCGCATTTTCTAGATTCGTGCTCTAACGAAATGACAGATCGCTTCAATGCGGTATATGGACCCACGATCAGTGTTTGAAATTCTATCGCTAGAGTATATTTCAGTAAATGTAACACTATACATGAGGTTGCTCTTCTAGTGACCCACTGTATCTCTCATGCGAATATGCTAAGGAAGTTGAAGTTCATATACAATGATCGTCGCGACCCTCTTTTCTTTAAAGAGGTTCGTGTCACGGAAACTACTTGTGCACCTAGGTGAGTAAGTTGTGATTTACTGGCAACGTTATATTATTATAAATTTTTTATTTTTCATATTTATTATTAACTGTCATCCATACATGTACATATTTGAATTATACAGCTGTGATTGTCATAGTCATATTCTTATGCTCATGGAGAGGTATACAGGGAAGAATTCAATACGTCTCGATCCGGTGAGCATACATGTACATATTAGAAGTCTTGTATTTCTTAAATCAATGATATTTTATTGCCTTTCACTTTTTTAGAGCTTATGACTCCTCTCTTTTGGCATCACATTGTGAAGACAATTTTAACTAACAAATATAACATGCACGCAACATCCATAAATACAACCAGTGATGCTTGGTCTCAGGGAGGTGTCATCTACACAACATATACACCTTTTGAATATGTATTTTGAGGAAGAAGTGTTTGATATTTATAAAAATCAATATGTATCAACACTAGTGTCAAGCGAAGAGTTTTTTATTTGTCAATCTAATTTCCTAACAACTCTTTACATAACTTCTTAAGAGATTATATGAGGGTATGAGTTTGTTAAACGTTTGTCATAGCTTACATAATTCAGATTACAGACTACATTGTCTACTAAACAGAGAGTATTTTCTGCATTTAATAATACAGGTGAGTGTAAAAATTGATTATTCTTAACAGTTGAAGAGGAATGATTATTATCGGGTTAGTAACGCAAATAAAAAATTTATATCTATAAAATCACCAATTCATAGAAGAGAAATGACTTTGTTAGTCCGGACTAAGCAAATGTCTCGCCTAGCCCACCTCAAAAGGCCCATTTACAACACATATTTTTTACTTTTTTATTCATACACTTGTTTATTAAGTATATTTAACATATAAACCGAGTTTTACTACTTTTGGATGTGTGTATATATTTTCTTGAGATTTTTAAAGATAAGGATATTTTAAATGCATGTATATACATAGATGTTTAAAAATCTTTGAAAAAATTAATACACCTATCCAAAAATGGTACAACTTGATTTAAGTATTAAATACACTTAGATAAATAAGTATATAAAGAAAAAACAAAAAATAAGTGTCGTAAATGGATTTTTTGAGGTTGACTAAGTGAGACGTTTGCTTAACCCACGCTAATAAAATAATTTCTCATTATAGAATACATTTATTGTGCACGATAATAAATAATTGAGGTGGCGTATACATGAATCGTTATTATCACTCGCATTGAGAATCTCTAAGTATGTGGTGTGTGAATAAACCGTAACTGTTGATAGAAATTAATAAGCTTTGTAAAGGGTTGCAATGAATTTGGGTTATGCCTACATCTGACCGATCATTAATTATGGGCTTCTTCGGTCTCATACATCCTCGCGCATTTGCTGTCCATGATAATTTCGTTGTCATAAAGTATGTGAGGGTATTAGTGTGATCATGAACTGCGCGTCAACATTTGAATAATTGACCCTTCCTCAAAGCATACATTGTGTGAAGTGCACCAAATATTTCATGTGTATAGTAAGTGGTACATGGTGAAATGTATGTCAACATGTCAATATAATCTATTTTAGGTAATAAACTTTTGAGTCCAACTCTCTCATACATGTCATAACCTATGCGAGTATATTAACATGATGAAGACAAACATCTGTACATCCAAATCCGTAAGGTGGACATGTCCATAAATCACGTGTTAATCCTTGATGACATGCGTCTGTTGAAACGATATGTCATCTGCATAACTTGGTTCCATACTTTGTTATGCTGGCTTCCAACATTCGAGCGCTAATCACCCGCCGTGTCGCATCAATATCTGCCTGCATTGATGAGAAGAGCAAAAACAGTCAAACAATAACAAGTGCTCTAGGGAAATGGGAGTTGAAATGGAAATGTATGGTCCACCAACTTTGTGCCTACCAACAACAATTTTACCTACTTCCTGAGGCTTTGTTGTCAATATGCCAAACAACATATGATGCGAATGAGGTGTATCAATGTTGCACATGGACATAAGCTAATATTACTGCCACCAAAACATATTTACACATACGGACCATCTTACCTGGCTATATCATAGAGTTCTAGGTCCATTATAATATGACACGTTGCACATGCAGAACTTGCCATAGTCAAAACTGTAAAAATAGATAGATGAATGCCACATTACTTGTGAGTTAAGAGTCTCACACTGTTTTTACGATTTCATTCAAATCAACATCCATGCAACTAAATATAATTATAGGTGCGATACGAATTTTGATAGAGAATTAATTATATATCGAGGTGCAGCCTATATTGTCATCAGCCCTTACCCTTAAGAAAATATCTTGAGAGATTTTCTCAAATAATATGTCAATTATAGGAAGTTCATAAGCAATTGCCTTGAGAAGTTGACTAAAGGAAAGAAAACAAGTGTTAAAGATGGAATTGATAAGAAAGAGATGGTAAACATAAGTGAATTGGAACAGGGTGATGACAATATTGAACTAAAGGTAGAAATGGGTCAAAGTTGATATGAAACACACATGGGTTAGAAAACCCTAAGATAGATTCGGAGTTAATAGTAGAAATGTGCAAGCACGGGATATTATGTTTATATGAGAAAAAAATGGTCCTTTTCATTTGTATAGGAAAAGGAAAGGGAAAAGTGGAAGGTACAAGTTGACTACGCAGGTAAGCAAGTTACATGCTTTCTAAAATATTTGTAAATGTTTGCAAATTGTTTGCTCACATGATTTATAAAATATATTTAAGGATGGTCATTCCTATAATGCTTTACATGAAATGATTGCTAACTACTTGTTAACTGCTTTTATGAAAAGTTTATGATTTATAAATGTTATGCCAACATGTGAATGTGAATGATCATGGTGCACGAGGATTAGGTTACGAGAGAGGTGTAATTGGAACGGTTGTCCTCCTCTAGTGTGATCGAGTCGCTAATAGGCTGAGGCCGGCGGCGACCTCCCTGAAATGGGAGCAAGATAAATTAGTGGACACCTAGCTAGCGATCCATTTGGAGAAATGTCATGTATGCATTGAATGCATTTGCATTTTCATATTATGCACAAAAAGGAAATGGAAAATGTTTACTTACAAAAGGAAAGGACTTGCTTACTGAGTATTAGTACTCATGTGTTGTTTTCCAAAATTTAGTCAGGTAAATGGAGATGACCCATGGAGAAGGATAGGTATAAAAAGAATGTCAAGATGTTTGCATTCCTTTGCATGTGTGAAAAGAAGAAGATGAATTTATAGTATGATTAATGTTATGTTGAATGTTGATGAAAATAATTAAGTTGAGGTAGTACAACCTGTATGGAATATGTGAGAAAATGCAGAATTATATGTAAATGGTATATATGATGATTTTTCTGTAAAGACAATAGTTAAGGCTATGATATGGGAAATGTTTTCCAAGTTGGATGAATGAAAACGTTATCTGTATTGATGTTATATATTTATATATATATAAAATTTGCCGCGTGATCAGGTATATACTTAGCAAATTAAAAATAAAAAATCAGTCTTACAATTTCTGAACTTAATTACATGAAATCAGAACTGAATAACTAATGTAAAAGAAAAATCTGTTTGGATGCTATATATACATCTATAATCATATGCCTATAAATTTAACGGTATCCAAAATCATGAAAAACCTTTTTGCTAAAGCATGCATGCAGAATTTTATTAATGATCAATAGGCTAAGAAAATCAGATGGTGGTTTACATATTCATTCCATGCATAATCAAAATCCGAAGTATGATAAATAATAATAATAAATAAAACCTAATGTTGCTGCTGCTGTCCACTCCTCTTAATCGTCTAGCAGAATTGTAAATCACGTTCAACAACATAATTTCACCGCTCATCAGATTGAAAAAAAAAAAATTTTATTTAAAACCTCATTAGTACTTAAATATTTCTCAAATTGAGTTGTTAATCATCAAAACATGGATTGTGCTTAATTTGCCATAAATTCCAACACTGGACACCATGGCTGGATGTAGGTGCGGCAATGAGTGCTGTAATTTGGGGAAGAACGTGGACTCGTCCGGCCGGTGGCATGGTGTTGTTGGATGTTCAAAGGGGGAAATAGCGGCGGCGATTTGGAATGGGTTTTTTTCCGTCGGGTTGTTGATACATTGGTGATGTCCTAGCTGTAGCCTACCGATAGCTTGCTTGGTGGATTGGAGAAGATAGTGGAGCACCATACCAGTGCTTTGGCGATGTTCCGGCCTCGCGAAAAATTATTTTGGTAAAGATTATTTTCCGCCGGCTTTGAAAATAAATGCTTAATTAATTCCCCAGCAAAATTTTAAAGCATTTAATTCTTTAACCGAGTCCGAAAAGTATATCACAGAAATATTTTGCATTGTGTTCCACATTTTGATTTTACATCTTCAACGAGAAAACCCTTGATTAAAAGAGCTGAATACAATAGTCCATAAAAAAATGCTTATTTTTATTGAAATAATAATGAAATGCGTAGAAGATCTTTCTACGTCTTTACAAGCACATGAAAAATTATGTCTGACAGAAATATAAGGATAAGTGAGTACCCTTCGCCCCGCGCCGTCACTCGAATGTGAGGTATATGGCACCACGCGCCATGAATTAAATATGAGGTGCATGACGCCATGCGCCATGCCTTAAATATGAGTTTACGCTTAGCCCGTCGACCAGCGATGACTCGGTTTGGGAACTAGTGAGGGGCATGTCGGCTACACTAGTGACCCTACACAGCAAACTAAGTGCGCTCTTCGCTTCTGGATTTACACAGCAGACCAGCGTGTCCCGCTTTCAGCTTCTGTACAAGAAACCAGCGTCTCCCGCATTCAGTCTCTGGATTGAATAATTGGGTGGTTTTACCAAGAAATGGATTCAACCGAATTTTAAAAGTATTTTTGGGTCAACTTTGACCATTTGAGAAGGTTTGGGCCCAACTGGGCTTGTTGAAGGATTTTGGGCTCAAGAGGGCTTGTTGAAGGATTTCAAGTCATCTTGGGCTTGCTAAGTTTTGGGGCCTATCAAGGCTCGAGTTGAAGATTTTTGGGTCCGAGTGGGCTTATTGGAGATTTTTGAGCTATCTTGGGCTTTTTTGAGGGTCTTGAGCCCAAGTGGCTTGTTGAAGAATCTTGGACCCAAGTGGGTTTGTAGGAAGGTTTTCGAGCCGTCTTGGGCTTGCTGGAGGTTTTAGGCCTATTAAGGCTCGGGTTGAAGAATCTTGGGGCCTATTAAGGCTCGGGTTGAGCAAAGAGATCATTCACCCGTGTATCAACTTAGCCCACTTCTCGGAGAGTATTTATTCGGGGAGAAATACATAATTTATATATATATGTATATATATTTGAAAGTCTTCTAAGATGTATAAGTGTATAAAATATATATTTTTTTTGGACCAGCGGGACAAATATATATATTTTTTCGAAGGCCCGCGAGATATATATATTTTTGGAAAATAAAATATTCATTTTTGGAAGCTCACGGGGCATATATGTTTTTTTTTAGAAAAAAAAATTCATTTTCAGAAGCCTGCGGGACATATATATATTTTTAGAAAACAAAAATCTTAGTTTTTGGATGCCCGCGGGACATCTATATAATTTTAGAAAACAAAATCTTAATTTTCGGATGCCCGCGGGACATCTATATAATTTTAGAAAACAAAATCTTAATTTTCAGATGCCCACGGGACATCTATATAATTTTAGAAAATAAAATCTTAATTTTCGGATGCCCGCGGGACATCTATATAATTTTAAAAAAACAAAATCTTAATTTTCGGATGCCCGTGGGACATCTATATAATTTTAGAAAATAAAATCTTAATTTTCGGATACCCGCGGGACATCTATATAATTTTAGAAAACAAAATCTTAATTTTTGGATACCCGCGGGACACCTATATAATTTTTAGAAAATAAAATATTCATTTTTGGATGCCCGCGGGACACGTATATAATTTTAGAAAATAAAATCTTAATTTTCGGATGCCCGCGGGACATCTATATAATTTTAGAAAACAAAATCTTAATTTTCGGATGCCCGCAGGACATCTATATAACTTTAGAAAATAAAATCTTAATTTTCCGATGCTCGCGGGACATCTATGTAATTTTGGAAATCAAAATATTAATTTTTGGAGGCCCGCGGGACATCTATATATTTTTAGAAAATAAAATATTAATTTTTGGATGCCCGCGGGACACCTATATAATTTTAGAAAATAAAATATTCATTTTTGGATGCCCGCGGGACATCTATATATTTTTAGAAAATAAAATATTAATTTTTGGATACCCGCGGGACACCTATATAATTTTAGAAAACAAAATATTCATTTTTGGATGCCCGCGGGACATCTATATATTTTTAGAAAATAAAATATTAATTTTTGGATGCCCGCGGGACACATATATAATTTTAGAAAACAAAATCTTAATTTTCGGATGCCCGCAGGACATCTATATAACTTTAGAAAACAAAATCTTAATTTTCCGATGCTCGCGGGACATCTATGTAATTTTGGAAATCAAAATATTAATTTTTGGAGGCCCGCGGGACATCTATATATTTTTAGAAAATAAAATATTAATTTTTGGATGCCCGCGGGACACCTATATAATTTTAGAAAATAAAATATTCATTTTTGGATGCCCGCGGGACATCTATATATTTTTAGAAAATAAAATATTAATTTTTGGATACCCGCGGGACACCTATATAATTTTAGAAAACAAAATATTCATTTTTGGATGCCCGCGGGACATCTATATATTTTTAGAAAATAAAATATTAATTTTTGGATGCCCGCGGGACACATATATAATTTTAGAAAACAAAATCTTAATTTTCGGATGCTCGCGGGACATCTATATAATTTTAGAAAACAAAATCTTAATTTTCGGATGCCCGCGGGACATCTATATAATTTTAGAAAATAAAATCTTAATTTTCGAATACCCACGAGACACCTATATAATTTTTAGAAAATAAAATATTCATTTTTGGATGCCCGCGGGACACGTATATAATTTTAGAAAATAAAATCTTAATTTTCGGATGCCCGCGGGACATCTATATAATTTTAGAAAATAAAATCTTAATTTTCGGATGCCCGCGGGACATCTATATAACTTTAGAAAATAAAATCTTAATTTTCGGATGCTCGCGGGACATCTATATAATTTTAGAAAGCAAAGTATTCATTTTTTTTGAGGTCTTTTAATATATATATATATATGTATTTTATATATATATATATTTGGAAGCCTTTTAATGTATATATATATACATTTTTCAAGGCTTTATATATATGTGTGTTTGTGTGGGGGGGGGGGGGCACGCCCGTGAGATGCCGGGTTCCCGGGGCCTTCATATATATATGTATATGTCATTACATTTTTTTTATTATTATAAAAAAAAGACGTGAATATATATATATGTATATATATATGAGGTGTGCCCGTGAGACGCTGGGTTCCCGGGGCCTTCATATATATATATATATGTATATATATCATTTTTTTTTATTGTAAAAGAAAAAAGACGTGAATATATATATATATGAGGCGTGCCCGTGAGACGCTGGGTTCCCGGGGCCTTCATATATATATATATATATGTATATATATCATATTTTTTATTGTAAAAGAAAAAAGACGTGAATATATATATATATATATATGTATATGTATATATATGAGGCGTGCCCGTGAGACGCCGGATTCCCGGGGCCTTCATATATATATATATATATATCATTACATTTTTTTTATAATAAAAAAAGACGTGAATATATGTATATATATGTATATATATATGAGGTGTGCCCGTGAGACGCCGGGTTCCCGGGGCCTTCATATATATATATATATATATATTTTATTGTAAAAGAAAAAAGACGTGAATATATATATGTGTATATATATATATGAGGCGTGCCCGTGAGACACCGGGTTCCCGGGGCCTTCATATATATATCATTAAATTTTTTTATAAATAAAAAAAGACGTGAATATATATATGAGGCGTGCCCGTGAGACGTCGGATTCCCGGGGCCTTCATATATATATATCATTACATTTTTTATAATAAAAAAAAGACGTGAATATATATATAAGGCGTGCCCGTGAGACGCCGGGTTCTCGGACCCTTATATATATATTTATACTATTATATATATTATCACAAAAAGCTTAACTATATATATCATATATATATATATGGCGCACCCGAGGAGATCCCGGGACCCCGGGGCCTATATATATTATATGTATTATTACATATTTTTAACATAATAATTCATAGTTTTATATATGTATGTATATATGTATATATTTTTATATATATAGAAATATTTTTAACATAATAATTCATAGTTTTATATATGTATGTATATATGTATATATTTTTATATATATAGAAAATACACGCATATAATATATATATATTTTTTATTTTTATTTTTTTGAAGGAGGAAAATACTTAACCCGTGTGTCGACTCAACCCGCCAGTCGGGGAGTATCCACGTTGGGAAAAGTAGTTTTTTTTTAAAATAATATATATGTATATATGTATATATTTTTATATATAGAAAATACACACATATATATTTTTATTTTATTATTAAAGGAGAAAAATACTTAACCCGCGTGTCAATTCAACCCGCCAGTCGAGTATCCACGTTGGGAAAAGTAGTTTTTTTGAAAATAATATATATGTATATATGTATATATATTTTTATATATAGAAAATACACACACATATATTTTTATTTTATTTTTAAAGGAGAAAAATGCTTAACCATTGTGTCAATTCAACCCGCCAGTCGGGGAGTATCCATGTTGGGAGAAATAGTTTTTTTTTAAATAATATATATACATATATATTATTATTATTATTATTATTATTTTATTTTTAATAAGAAGGAAACCTTTTTTTTTACTTAAAATAAATAAAAAGAAAACAAACTTGAGAACTTACGTTCTCTATTGGAAGAAAGAACGGAATGCTTGTCTTCGGAGCTCCGTCTCCTTCTCCCGCTCTATTGCGCTGAAATTCCCCTCCTGAATGAAGGGCCAAGCGCCTCTATTTATAGGCGACTCGGAGGTAGTTCGGCCGCGAGGCTATCTCAGCATGAGCGTGTCCGCGGAACTTCGTTGCCGCGAAACTGTAGTCACGCGGAACTATTTCAATAAAAGCGCTCCCGCGGAACTTCATTGCCGCGAAACTGTAGTCATGCGGAATTAAGCGTTTTCGCGGAACTTCGTTTGCTTGGGACCCATTAAGTTTACGTATTTCGCCGTTCAAGCGACTGTATTGCCAATTATACGTCACCCTCTTCATCGAGCAAACGAATAACTTCGCTTGAGCATCAAGTTATCTATTTCTGCCGAAAGGCTGTTCATCAACAGAGCCTGCTATCTGGTCCGTGTCATGTCTCCCATGCCTTCATAAAATCAGGCTTTGTCTTAAAGCATTGGCTTGATCTTTCAGCAGCTAACTCCGGGCGCATGCGAGGCATGGTCGACACCAGAACAGCAACTGCCTCCACCAGCCCATTTTCTGTCTCACGACTGCCAATCTGATCAAGGTGATAAGAACCATGCAACCTCAGCAGTTTTACTGCTATATCAAGCCAACCAACTGCTAGTGCTGATGACATCCCATCCAGTATTCAGGATCATCCTCAACAATCTGTAAATTAACAAGTTTCTATTGCAGTTTCACAAGCTTTGAATGAACTGTTGTCTCCGTACTTGAAAGAAGGCCATCATAATCTGCTAACCAATCAACAAGCTGCTCTGGCAGCCAAGCCATGGATTGCTTGTCCACATAAAATATGCCCATCAGTTCCCATGCTGCCACCATTCAACGCGAAGCGAAGGTGAACCAAACACCATTCTCGAAGCTGCCAAGAATGCATTACGACGGCTCTGAAGGAGAGCAAAAGTCGGCGCTGATTCATATGTGATTCTCCGCTTTTGGGCATCGTTTATCTCAGCATCCCCCACATTGAGCTTCACCTCGAGAACTTTCCCGCCGATCTCGTCGCCCGGTTCTGTAGTTGATTTACGGAAGAAGGCGGCGTTAAGAGAATTCCCTCGGGACCAGGAGATGGAGAGATGAGCGACTGGAGGTTTGAGGCCATGGTGAAGGGGATAGACGACCGGATCTCTGACCGCCGGTGAGAATGGGACGAGAGCTCCGCCGGGATCTGAAGCACGGCCCGGCATTTCCTGCGACGAGGTGGAAAAAAATGCGGGAGGGTTTTGGAAGGGTTCTCGAATAGGCAGGCACTTCGTTCCCACTTTGCCTACTCAGGTGCTTCCGCACTTTCCTTCTTTATGGCGGCTTTATTATTATTATTATTTTTTCATTATTATTATTATTATTAATTTTTATTGATTTATTTAGTTATTTTATTTTATTTTTTTTATTTTTTTTTTACCGATGAAAAATTATATCAATCATATGCTGTTATTGGATGAGCACAATTTTGAATTGAAATTTGTACATTTTTGTTGCGTACCAATTATGCTTTGTCAGGGACTTCTAATTCTATGTAAAGTGCTCCCGCCGAGCTTTCCATTCTCATTGGTTATGCCTATATCTCTGACACCTGCAGCCCTTTTGATGCCTTGTTGTGCATTCTTCGATGTAAGCTATGCCCATTATAGTCTAGTTTCGTGGGTTTAAGTGGGCAACAGTCTCTTGGCCATTTTATAAGTATTTCTCAGCTCTGTTCTTTTTAAGTGGCTAAGAATTTCATGGGCCTTGTATGTTTCATCATATGCTTGAACTAATATCATTGGGCTCAGGTTTTCGTAAATATATATATATTTTTATTTTTACTCCCTGTGCCTGCGCAACAAATTAGAAACGCGAAAAGCTTCACAAGAATATTGTTGGGCTTGGGTGTTGTTTCCCTTCTTATATATATATATATATATATATATATATATTCTCTTCCCTCTTTTTTTTAATGAAAAATCATATAATTTCATAAGCCAAAATTAATTATATAATTGTAGTGATCTTATGGTTCAAAACATACCTCATCAAATGCCCCCTCAGGAATTATGCCGTCATGGGCTACTTGTGAAGGCGTGATTCCTGACATGTTGTGTGGCCGGCCTTTCTTGACTCTTTTTTTTTTCAGCTAAACATAGCGCCTCAAGACTTTTGAGAGTCAACAGACCCAGAGCCCTTATGACTTGTGGGTTTGAGGTACCGCTATACAGCTTTTTATATCTTTCCCTCTCTCTCTCTCTCTCTTTTTTGAAATGGTCCTGTTTACTGGTTCTACTGGCTTATTGTTTCAGATTTGACAGCCATTGCTAGGTTTTTAAGAGGTGGAGCATTTTGATTGCTGGCATTAGCAACTTTTGAAGCGAAGCTGTAACGTGCGGTAGTCCTCTTCTCTCTCTCTCCCCTTTTTTTTTGAAATTTGATATATATATGCAGGCAATGACTTCTCCAGAATTTCCTATTCTTTCACCACGAGAGAAATCAGCGGTGAGAAAGCGGCGTTCTTCCCTTGAGGTGCCGAAGGATAGCGCGACTCCTTTCTTCGAAGCAGTTTCAATCGCGGCACCTTCGACGTCACCTTCTCTTGTGAAAAAGCGGAAGGCTATTGTATATGCTCGTGGGGAGTTTAAAAGGCAAAAATCGTCCTCGAAGAAAAATGAGTCTTCCCAGAAAAACTCTCTCGAAGAAATGATGGCATCTAAGAAAAAGCAGCGTGTTCCGAGAAAGAAAACTGCGCAGAGTGCCAAGAAGTACGATCTTTTCTTCGGTCGCCCTTGTGGAGGCTGCTCTTCTTATTTTGGATGGTATCCTACCTTGGCAAGTCGTGAATGCTTCGAATGTTCACATGGGCCTTCTCACTTCGGCCCCATGCGCTGTCACCTTATGGAAGATATTAACGGTCGCTCTACTCGGATCTTTATGATCCCTGAGAAGATTTTCACTGAGCGTTTGAACTGCCAAGAAGGTTACATTTTTAGGAAAGGTGTTGCTGCAACCGATCCCCGCAAGACTTTTTCTGGTTGCTTTCTGCTTCCGACCAGGGCATTAGGCAATCCCCATAATTTTATCGTGGAGACTCCTCGCTGGTTGCAAAAGGAATTAGAAGACTATTCTTTTATATGCAATGAGGGTGCTAGTGTCTACCATGGCTGCTTAGGTAACATCCCGGGCTTTAATCAATGGGGACAACATTTGGTCTCTCGTCATGAAGCAGTACTTACAGCCGCTGGTGTGAAAGATGCGATCTTAGCCACTGGAGAAGGTTTTTGGAAAGACAACAACATTATCAATGCCTTTGTAAGCTTCTGGTCACCGGCGACTAACTCCTTCATATTTCCATTTGGAGAGATGAGCATTACTTTGTGGGATCTGAAGGGGATATGTGGCCTCCCTGTGTGTGGATTGCCCTTTAACGAGTGTACCCCTCCAAACTCTTCCTTCAACAAGAACTCGATTGCTTTAAAGGTCATAGATCTTCTTGATGAATTATATCAAACGACCAAGAAGGAAAAGTTTACAGCAAGAGACTGGGTGGCATTATTCTCAAGGATTTCTGACCAACAAGTATCTAATGACAACTGGCCTTCTAACATTATTGAGTTTCATGCCAGTGGGCAAGGCGGCCTGTGGCTTCCCCTTGAGCGCCTACAACAAGTACAGCCTGAGTCGAGCTTATCCTCTTTTTGTGGCTTTGGATTTCCGTGGTCATTTGTCCTTCCTCTTCGGCCTATGGTCTTGTAAAATGGTCGTGTCTTCATGTGGCTTGCGAGATGGCTCAAGGCAAGCGCTTTGCTTTGGCACCACGAGTATTATGTGATATTTATAAGGGTTTAAATCATATTAGAAAGGCCCAGGGCGCGCCATTTCTTATTTCCCGACTCATTTTCTCCTTGGCTGGCTTGGAATCTATTTCCCAGATATTTATGGAGTCGAGGAAGTTACCCAATTTCCTTCTCGGGGTTTGATATTGAAGAAATTTTCCAGGCGTAACTTAGCCAGCTATAGTTTTGAAGACATGACCGGGCTTCTTATCCAAGCTGGTTATTTTGAAGAGAGGTTCTTTCATATGGTTGCCCCCTGCGAGTGGTCGACAAAATCTTCCTCTGAGGGACTGACCCTTGATGAGAAGGACTTTGCATTGTCGCTTCAACCAGGTCTTTTGGCTTATAGGAACGGTCCTCATTTTGAAGTTGAGCCGTAATATCCTCATAGGTTTGCCCGTCAGTTCGGCTTTGATCAGGACGTTCCTGCATATCTTCCCCGCATCCCAAGATATCAAAGGGAAGTTGGAGTCGGACCTCTTCACTGGCTTGCGGTATGCTCGCGCTTTGAGGTAGTTAAGTTCTCCTGTGAGCTGAAGTTTCCTTCGTTTGATCGTCGAGTCCGGGCAACTCAAGATTATGTTCATTGGTATGACATCTGTGCGGTAAAAGTTGTCGAGCAAGTTGCGCCCAAATCTCGCTTTTGGGCTTTTAAACCCCTTGACTTGACTACCAGCTGGGGTGAACTGGGCTTGGTGATGCCCTTTGGGAATAGACGCTTCAAGGAACCAGACGTGGAGGAGACTGAGGCTATTTGTGTCCAACACATCGATTCTTTCAAGGCCTACCCTGGGATCGTCGGTTGTAGCTTTCACTGCACTGACTGGGTTGCGGAAGAAAAAGAGTATATTCGTCGTGACACCGAGCCAGCCAAGAAGACTTTATGGGAGTTAGCTGCTGAAAAGGCAGCTTCTAAAAAGGACGCGAAACCTATGGAGACTTGGAGTATGTTTCTTCTCTTTTCTTTCCCCCCCTTTTTTTTATGCTTTTATCCTTACCTATCCTTCCCCCTTTTTTTACTCTTTTTTTATATAGAATACAATGTCAAGCTTCCCGAGGTTGTATATCCGCCAAAGTCAATCAGTCGCTTTTGGTTTCCCAATCGTCCTACCAACTTAGAGGCTACAGAATCATTCATAATGCGTGACACTTATGGCAAGAAGCGAAAAATTCGAAAAACGAGAGATTCATCTCCAATAGCTGGACTTTCAGATCCTTCACAAGGAAAAGATTCCTCATAGCATGAAGAAGCTGTGAGACCTTCCAAAGTTGATATACCAGGAGAGTCTGATAAAAGGTCATATCTCCTTTCCAAGCCACCCAAACCATCTGAGGAAGGGGTCGTTGTAACAGAGCCGAATGTCACCATAAACCCTTCTAATAATCACGAAGTGAGTAAAGGAATGCGCGCCGAGGCGCAGAACAACTCCCCTGTGCTACCGAACTCCAGCGACCATGTTCTGAGTGATCTCTTGGGCTTCCATGTAGATCTAAACATGGGTCAGATTGACCAACCGATGCGGTCTTGTGATAGTGGGCCTATATTTTCTGATAACATCTTCATGAGGGATTTTCTGGGGGTTCGGACTCCCGAGGCATGTCAATCTCCTCCTTCTATAGCCCAAGATACTCCTGTGAAAGCAGCTTCTCATTCAGGGTCTGGTTCGGGAGGAGAAATCCGCTCGGAGGCTCCACGTAATCACCTAGAAGGCGCGGGTATGAATTTTGAAGGTAAACCCCCTTTTTTCCTCTCTTTTTTTCGCTTTCTTCTTTTACGTCTCTTTTTTTTTTACAGCTGCCTTAGTTGTCGAAGTATCTGATGATGATGCTCATCGCGAGGAGAATTCGACACCGATAGAGCCGTTACTTATTTCTCCTACGTCACCAGGTATTTGTATTTCGGCTTTTCGCCTAGTTAACTTGCTGTTCTGATATCTTGACTTATACTTTTCAGCCTTAGGACCTGGTCGCTCAGGTGGTCCTCACTTTAGTTCAACCGGTCCTAGCACTGGCGCGAGCTCAAGTGGGGCTCGTCAGCTTCCTGATGTCAAAGATCGCTTCTTGGATCCTTTGCATCATTTCTTTTCAACTTTCAAGGTGATCAGGGCGGAGCAGTTAGAGAAGCGGGATCTCAAACGTTTGAGGCGCGCAATAGTACAATTCAAGGGATGCATCATCTCTTCTTTGGGGGACATGAATTCTCCTGATGATATCACCGAAGCGTTGGATATTTGTGAAGACTTTTCCATGGTCCTGGATAGGCTCCAACTTCGCGTTTCTGGTTTTGGTGACGTCATACTCTCACTTGAGAAGTTGCGTGCCCATTGGCGCGAGCTCGAGGCTGCTGTACGACCCTTGGTTTCTGCAGAAGATCTAGCGTCCGCAGAAGTCGACCTCGCTAAATGTAGAGATAGCCTTGCTCAGCTTAAGGAACGTAACTTTCGGGTCGCAAAGGAGATGGAAAGTAAAAAAATGATTGCCGAGGAGATTAGAACATCCATAGCGGCCAAACAGGCCGAGGTCCGTCGTATTGTCACTTCTATCTTTGTGGATAGAAGTAGACTGAATTCGTTGATTTTTACTTCCAACAAACTTCAAGCCGAAGTTGACCTCTACAAAGTAAGAATTGATTCAGAGAGTCGGGATATTTCTACTATGGAGGCTAAGGTCGAAGAGTTGCGGGCGTATACAGTTCCTCCTGCTGATGTAGTGAACTCTATTCGAGTTTTGAAGGAGTCCCTTCCTTCTACAAGGGAGACTGTAGAGATTCTCTTCCAAAATTTTGATGTATGACTCACTTTGTAATTTCTATGGATAGTATCTTTTTAAGTAATTTCCATTTACAGTTGCTTTTACTTGATTCTCGTAATTAACAACTTCATATGTGCCATTGCCATAGACCTTCTCAATGATATAAGGCCCTTCCCATTTAGGCACGAATTTATCAGTAAGTTTGCCCCCGACCATAAGCTATGTGCGTAGCTTTAACGCCAAATCTCCTCTTTTGAATGAGCGATGCCTCACGACTTTATTGTATGCTTCGACCATCCGAGCTTGATAGAGTTCGATTCGTTGCCGTGCTTGAACTCGTTTCTCATCTAGTGCCTCGAGCTCGTCGAAGCGAAGTTTGGCTTGTTGTTTAGTAGTTAACCCAGAATGGATAGCAACCCTTAAAGATGCTAACTGAATTTCCACTGGTAAAACTGCTTCTGTGCCAAAAAGTAATGAATATGGTGTTGCTCCCGTTGCAGTTCGATATGTGGTTCTGTAGGCCCACAGTGCTTCGGGTAACCTCTCGTGCCAATCACGCTTATTTTTCACAGTGGTCCTTTTGAGGATTCGAATGATATTTTTGTTAAATGCCTCTGCTTGACCATTCCCTTGTGGGTAATAGGGCGATGAGAACACTTGCTTGATTCTAAACTTTCGGCATAATTGATTTACTTTGTTGTTTTTGAATGGCGTGCCATTATCTGAGGTGATTTGATAGGGAACACCATAACGGTAGATGATTTTGTGCTTGATAAATTCAACAATCTCTTGCTTTCGGACTCTCTTGTAAGCTTTAGCTTCTGCCCATTTGGAGAAATAATCCGTAGCGGCTAAAATATATAAGTGTCCTTGAGATGATGACGGGTTTATCGGACCGACAATATCAAAACCCCACCAAGAGAAAGGCCACGAAATAGGTGCTGGAGACATTACTGAAGCAGGAATATGATAAATATCTCCATGCATTTGGCAGGCTTCACAGGATTTTGCAAAATTGATGGAGTCTTGGACCATTGTGGGCCAATAATAGCCCAATGTTTTGATCCTATGATAAAGGTGACGTCCAAATTGGTGGGCGCCACACTCGCTGGAGTGTGTCTCTTGAAGAACTTGATAGATATCATTCCCGTTAATGCAGCGAAGCCAAAGCCCATCAAAAGCAATCCGATACAAATCATTTTGAAACACGGTATATCGCAAAACAGCCTTTCTCAATGACTTCCTTGCATTTGGATCATCTGGTTCAATACCATATTTGAGGTGGTTGATGATAGGGACGCGCCAGTCATCATTGTTTGTAGTTACCTCGGATACACATCGCCCAGTTTGATTTACTTGGAGATCTTCGTCATCTTCTAATCTTTGTACTCGAATTGTCATGTCATTAAGCTCATTGAAAGCGAGGATACTGGCTAACTTTGATAGTGCATCAGCAACTACATTTTCTGACCGAGGAACGTGCTCAACAGAAATAATTTTGAATTTTGCCAATAAAGTTTGAGCTTTGTCATAATATATTCGCAAATGAGGCTGGTGTACTTCGTATTGATTATTTAACTATTTAATAACCAATTCAGAGTCCCCAAATATTCGCACAAATAAAATATCTGATTGCAAAAGAAGTTCCATACCAATGATCAAAGCCTCATATTCAGTTTCATTGTTTGTTGTGCTTTTTCCAAGAAAATATGAGTGCGGGAATAAGTCTTTATGAGGAGAGACTACGACAATTCCAACGCCAGCTCCGGATGGCTTTGAAGCGCCATCGAAATACATTTGCCACATTGGATCATCATTTGTATAGAAAACCCTCTCATCAGGTAGGTTTTCTAAGATGGAAAATTCTTCTTCAAGCGGATGGGCTGCTAGGAAATCTGCTAACACTTACCCTTTCACTGCCTTTCGTGGCACATATTTGATATCAAATTCAGATAACAACAGCGACCATTTTGCTAGGCGTCCTGAAAGCATCGGTCTAGTGATCAAGAATTTAAGAGGGTCAGCTTTCGATATAAGTATGATCTGATGCGCGAGGAAGTAATGTCTTAGTTTTCGTGCCACAAAAACTAATGCTAGACAAATCTTCTCGATTGAGGAATAATTGCATTCAGCTTGCAATAATCGACGACTGAGATAATATCCGGCTTGTTCTTTGCCTTGGGCATTTTCTTGTGCAAGCAATGCCCCCAGTGATTGTGAACTAGCAGCTATATAAAGAATGAGCGGCTTTCCTTTTACTGGGGTCGTCAAAACAGGAGGATTTTGCACCAATTCTTTAATGGCTTGAAAAGCCTGTTGGCATTTCGCGTTCCACTGGAAAGTCATATCTTTTTTCATCAATTTGTGGAAGGGCTGGCACCGGCCGGATAAGTTGGAGATGAAACGTCAGATATATGACAATTGGCCTTGCAAACTCTTAAGTTCTCTAAGGTTTCATGGAGGCGGAATATTTTGAATTGCTTCCGTTTTGAGTGGATCGACCTCGATTCCTCTTTGGCGTATTATAAACCCGAGGAATTTCCCGGATGATACTCCGAATGCACATTTGAGAGGATTCATCTTGAGATCATACTTTCTTAGACGCAGAAACACCGACCTTAAATCTCCTTTATGCCTATCGTGACCTTCAGATCTTACAACTAGGTCATCGACATAACACTCAACATGTTTATGCAACATATCATGCAATATATTTTGCATGGCTCTTTAGTAAGTTGCGTCAGCATTCTTAAGACCAAAAGGCATGACTTTGTAGCAAAAGACACCCATCGGTGTTCGAAATGCTGTTGCGGCTTCATCTGCTGGAGCCATCTTGATTTGATTATATCCTGAATATCCATCCATAAAGGAGAATGTGTCGTACAGAGCTGTGCTGTCGATTAGCAAATCGGTGAAAGGAAGAGGAAATTCATCTTTAGGGCATGCTTCGTTTAGATCTCGAAAATCTACGCAAATGCGGATCTGCCCATTTTTCTTTTTGACAGGAACAACGCTAGAAATCCATTTTGGAAATTTAATTTCCCGAATGAATTCAGCATCAATGAGTTTTTCAACTTCCTTGATGATTTGTTCTTCGAGCTCTAGTCGAAACCTTCTCGGAGCTTGCTTGACTGGCTTTTTATCTCGCGTAATATGCAGATGGTGCATTGCAACCGCGGGGTTGAGCCCTGGCATTTCAGAATACCCCCAAGCAAAAACATCTTTGAATTCACTTAAAAGCTGCCTCAATGCCGCCTTTTCTTTTTCGGCCAGATTTTTGGCAATAAAAATGGGTCTCGGGTTCTCCTCAGTCCCGAGATTGAATTCCTCAAGTACGTCAATAGTAGGCTGCCCTCCATCCTCAATCGCAGGTGGAGTGTCCTCTGGTTCCATTAATGCCTCGTCATCGTTGCTGGAGTCCTCGCTTGTGGAGATGCAGTAGGTGGTAGCGAAGTCGATGTTTTCTTCTTCTTTATTTCCAAGGCCAAGTCTTTTGTTACCCTTTTGATAACCAGGAGGTCTTTCGGATAACGGGATAGGGATGTCACTTCCGAGACCTGATAGATGTGGTTCATCGGGATAGAATCCCATCAAATCCATAATTTTCTTACTTTCTCTGCTATAGCGATGGAAATCCCATTTCTTGAGCTTAGCCGTGGGCAAACAAGAGGATTTGTTAGGGCTACCGTAAACCTTGTCATATTGCTTTATGAAATATTTTTTGGCAAATTTTTCATCTTGAGGTTCCTGCACACTTGGAGTAGATACATTAAACCCCACGAGCATTGCTAAAACCTCATCGAGCGTTTCCTTAGATTTTTTATTTTGGTGAGCGGCCTCAGTGGCCATTCCGTCACTCTCACAGCAAAGTGACTTGGCTTCCTCATTGGCCTAATTCCGGAACCTCCGAAGAGCTTCCAGATCCACCTCAAACCTAGGGAAATTGGCTCCAGGCGGTTTAGCAATCTTTTTCAGGACTTCTAGGTCCAAGTAGAACCATGAGCCTGCAGCAGTGTTGCTATAGCTGGTAGGAGGTGGTATGGCGGCCCCCTGTCGTTGTCGCGGTAGTGGTTGTACTGGATCGAGGCTCATATTTTCAAATTTGGTTTGAAACTGAGCCCTTGGTTCTGTCGTTCCTCGTCCATGACCGCGCCCTCGACTACGACCTTGACCTTCCATCTTCTCATCTTTTGAGAATATGTTTGTGCTTATTTGGGCGGGGGGAGCCTGAGATACCTCCTGTTGTCCTTCTAATGTGGTTGCTTCAAATGCTTTTATTGATGTATCGACAGCAGGTGCCAAATCATAATACTTAGCATCAGAGTAAAATGATTCCGCCGTTGTGAATGGTTTGTGGTCAGCAAAAATCCTTTTTTCGACTCCATCCTTGCAGTACTTGAAGCATTGATGCACCGTTGATGCGATGATCTTATTACTGTGGAGCCAAGGCCTTCCTAACAGCAAGTTATATGAAGTCGGAGCATTAATCACAAAGCATGGGATTTCGGTGCAGAAATCTTCTATGCTTAGTTCCAACTCAATCAGGCCCATGGCCTTTTGAGTCCCTTGATTAAACCCGTGAATCACCACACTAGTGTCTTTTAATGTTGATGGAGAAATTCCGAACCTCCTGAGTGTTCGAAGGGGCAGGATATTAATCGCGGACCCCGCATCAATCATGATTCTGTTAACCAGCTCACCGGCCAGGTTGCCCGTAACATATAAAGGTCGGTTGTGATTAATGTCCCCAAGCAACATATTCTCATCAGTGAATGAAATGACCTCATCACATTCAGTGGCGTCGACCAAGTAAGCAAGACGGACATTTTCATCTGTTAGAGCACTAACCAGTGCATCCCTGGCTTCTTGCGACAACTGCAAGGCATCGTAAATACTGAGTCGAGCAAGGAGTCGCTTCAAGTGTTCAAGCACATCATAGCTTACTGAGGATTTTCCATGATTGACTGTATATGCTGTTCTGGCTGAGTACGAATTTCTTGCATCGGAGTTTTACCCTTATTTTCTTGAGTGATTCGACCAGATCGAAGGATTGCAAGAACGTCCTCTTCAACTTGCACCATGTTGCAAGAGGCAGAGTCCTGAATGTCCTTAGCCAATGTTCGCAGTACGTCCGAGAAAAATGGCTGTACTTTTGGAATTTCAGGAAAATGCCCACTCATTGACTTGATGCACTGGTGAACCATAATTCCTTCTTTATCTAATTTTTGGTTGATTATTCTGCAATTTATCCATCTCAAGATGTAGTCATACTGAGATTCTCCTGATAGGGGGTGCATGACTTCTATCATCTCTGGAGGGAACTCTATTTCATATTCGTGGAATCTCAAGATAAACATATCAACGAACTCTTCCCAAGAACCAAATGCTTCTTCGGGAAGCGAGGAGATCCAGAGAAGGGCACAACTGTCATGGGCCAAGCTCAAAACAAAGTGCCCGAGTGCAAACTCTTCTGTTTGCCCCATTTGACAGACCGCCAATGAATAATCAAACAAGTGCGGCAATGCATACTTATGATTCTCATGGAATAACTGAATATGCGGCCAATCATAGCTTAACTCCCTAGTTAAGAAAGGGAACACTCGAAGGATGGGTGCGTCGTTTAATTGTAATAAGTGCAGAACTTGGAGTTGATTTGTCCTCCCAAAACCTTCAGCGTCGCTAAAGATTGCCTCTTGTTTGAAGCCTTCGTTGCCGACCCATCAGATTGCCTTTATGAAAGTTTTGGCTCCAAAGGTCTTGTACCCATTGTCTGTCGAAGGGCATACTGCATCTGAAAGGTACTTCGTGACCACTTCAGGTTCAGGCAACCATATGGCTAGGGGATTGCTCCATGTACTGTCTCTGAGATAATTTATGTAATGAGCAGTGGATTCTTGACTGTATTGTATTTCCCTCAAGTAATTACTAGGGAACTGCTCTCTTTGTCTTGACAGCAAGCGGACCAAGAACGCGTCTATCAAGATGACCCACTCGGTAATTTCTTCGATATGATTATCTCGGTACCAAGACATCACTATCTCCCCCAGTGAGTACCGAAAGTATTCCACTCTGGTTCCCCAGGATGCTGGCAGAAGCCGAGATTCTCGTAAATACATGATGATGTGGTTTACTGGTGACATCCCGACTTCAAACTTGGTGTAGTTAGGGATAAACATTGAGGCAGTTCTTCGCCGCTTTGCAGGTTTGGATGTGAACACATTTATATGATAGCAAGTTTCAGTCTCTCCTTTGTTGCTATCCAGGTCCCAAAATGGACCATCCTCAGGGAACTCTCATAGAGTAATGTTTTGTAATTCCTCGAGAATGTATCTTTCTTTTGTTGGTCGAGGTGATCTACCAGCAAGCCGCTGATAGAATGAGAGTAGCAACTCGGGCTGCAGAAAGTCCATGATCAGGAATGGTTGCACCCGTGAAGATTGCCTCAAATGCCTTGAGAAGAAAGGGAGAATGGCTTTATCCTTTATTCTTTTGTCTTCTCTGTATAAATTTTTGAGACATCTTTTTGTCCGTCTTAGGTTTGGTGGTTTTCGAACCACTTCCCAATCACCTTTTTCTGCCATCTCAATTGTCACAACATTTGATGAAGCTTGCGTTGGAGGACTGAGTTTTATAATCCCCTTGTCGATTTAATCTTACAATATTGCTTGGAGATCCCAACACTTCTTAGTGGGGTGACCGACATATCGGTGATAACTGCAATATCGCTGGTGAGAAGTACGTCCAACTTCTTCTGGCCTTTTTGGGGCGGGCAACTCGAATAGCCTGGTCGACATGAGGTGCTGGAATAGCGTCTCCACATCATCTTCCCCGAAGGCATATTGGATTTCCTCTCTTCGGAAGGGTTTTGCAGGCTGCTCTTTTACAGGTGGCTTTGCTTTATCTTGCTGCTTCTTAACCTCCGTAGTGTTCGCAGAGGTCTCTCCAGTTTTCTTCTTCTTAAACGTAGTGGTTGTGGATGACTTATTCTTCCAGACTTTTTGCTGAGACAACAAATACTCTTTTCGACAAGCTTCTGTGGCTAGGGCCTGGAATGTACTTAATTGTTCATTCATCAACAACGAGATTTCCGTCTTGATGTCATTCCGACAAAGATTGACCTTCATTGCTTGAGGGAGGGGTGCTTGACATCGATTAGCGGCTCTCTGCCATCTGGTGATGTAGTCTTCAACCGGCTCGTCTTTCTTTTGGGATAAGGTAGATAACTCCGATAGTTGTACTTCTCGTGTAGTATCAACGAATCGGGAGGTGAATATTTCCTTCATCTCTTCCCATGTTCGCACCGAGCCGGTTGGTAGAGATATGTACCACTGGAAAGCATCACTAGAAAGAGTGTTGGGGAACATTCGAAGATAAAAATTTGAATGGTGCGCCCAATTGCCCATGGCATAGTGGAATGATGCCATGTGCTTTAACGGGCTCCCGGTCCCGTCGAATTGGATCTTTGGTGGCTTCAAATCCCTAAGTAGCAACTCTGCTTCAACCTCTGGGGGATAAGGCCTGTTGATTGTTGTTGTAGGGACCCCAGTAAGTTGAGGTGCCTGGCAACGAAGGCATTCAACCACAAGCTGATGCACCATCTCCTTTTGCGCGACAATCCCGGGTGGAGACCCCATGGGTGTGTTTACTCGTGCATCTTGAGTTCGGGGGGTATTAATATGCAGATTATTGAATTGTGGAAAGCCTTGTTCCAATTCTACATTTTCATCTTCCTCGGTCCGCTGCCTGGTTGGTTTCTCAGGCTGATGGACTGATTGACGGTTCCTTGGTGATGGCGGTTGATGGGAACTTGTTGTCTTGTTGCCTAGGGTTTCCATAGCCCATTTCATATGCTTAATTTCCTCTTGGGGATCATGAATGAGTTGAGACTTGGGTGTAAGAACCTCTTCTTCTTCGCCCACCATGTAAGAGGCTTCAAATTGGCCTCTTGGGAGAGCGGCCCTAATCCCTTCAGGATGAGAGAGGCTACAGAATGACGGCGTGATGGGCATTGCGGCTGCCCTTGACCGGGTCAACATCTCCGAAGCTTTTGAAGTGCTTGGCTGGGTGAGGGCCACCATGTTGACTTCCGTCGTTTGGAGGAGATGCCTCCTCCTTTTAGCTTCTCTCTTGGGGTGTGGCATCCGGTGCTTTCCTCGGGACGGGGCCACGACAGGCGCATAAGTCATATCCTCCCTCAGTCTGATCAATGAGGCGAATTGATTTTTGTGTATAAAATTAGGGATCAGCCTGAGCATCGAACATGGATATGTTGTATGGCGCTTATGAGGATACTGCCACTCGTTAAAAAGTCTTGTCTTTTGAGACGCTCTCAATTTGCAAGTGTTCTGTAGTGGCTTCTTTTGCGACCTACCCCTTTGTCGAGGGTGTGAGAACAGCCTATACCTTGGCCCCAGTGGCAGTGGTGGTGAGTCCTTTAAGTTTAAACGGGAAGTTGTTTTCCCGAACTATTTTTTCTGATGTGCTTTTCTCCTTGGTTTCCTTAATGCATGATGAGGAACCGCTACTATGTTGGCAGTATCATGGTGACCTGGAGACTTGGCTCTAGCTTGTGAGCTAGATGGAGCAGCGATTGACTGATGGGGCGAATGTGTCGGATTGGGGATGACAAATTGCAAGGTACCCAAACCTGACCGGACAATAATAGGTCCTTGCGGCTTGAATTGATCATCCCTTCCATCGGCCGATGGAGCATGAAGCTGAGAAATCTTGGCCTGTCTTCTTGACTTCTTCTGTTCCTGGGTGTCACCTCGGTTGGGTCGAGAGGCTAGGTCAACAATCCTTGAGGCAGCCCGACCGAATAGGCGAGTGATGGTGCATCGAACAGGATTTGGTACAGATTTGTTCTCGTTTCGAGAAACATTGGCTTTTGGTCGGCAAGTTGGCGCTAGCCGAGTTGCAGTAGATTGTCTTGCAGGCCTTTTCGTGGAGTGGGACCACAAGACAGGCTGTCCTGCAGGCTGTTGTGTTGCTGGTTGAGCTGGTGCAGCAGGTCGAGGAGCAGACTTCTCAGCATAGTCCGGCTGCAGAGCAGCCGGGCCCATTCGGATTGGCACCTGTAGAGACTTCGTCAGTCGGACAGGAGTGGTCTTAGGGCCTTGAACGATGAGAGGCTCCTTGAGTAGTGCAGATCGATCTCTTCTTCGCTTAATCGCTGCAGGAGAGTAGTCGACGTGTCGATAGACACAGTGTTCCGATTTCTCTGGTACACGAATAAAGTGATGCGGGATAGCTGCATCCATGTGGTTTGGCTCAGAAATGACAAAACCACCGTTAGGCAGGAATCCGAAAGCCATCGAATGCGCCATGAGATCTGCAAAGGAGCGCTTTAGAGTGTTAGCTGCGAGAGATCAAGTAAGCATATAAAGACCATAGTTTTCAGCTCTTAAAGATGAAGGGAGAATGTTTCACGTCGGGTTCACCATTTGTTCCGGCCTCGCGAAAAATTATTTTGGTAAAGATTATTTTTCCGCCGGCTTTGAAAATAAATGCTTAATTAATTCTCCAGCAAAATTTTAAAGCATTTAATTCTTTAACCGAGTCCGAAAAGTATATCACAGAAATATTTTGCATTGTGTTCCACATTCTGATTTTACATCTTCAACGAGAAAACCCTTGATTAAAAGAGCTGAATACAATAGTCCATAAAAAATGCTTATTTTATTGAAATAATAATGAAATGCATAGAAGATCTTTCTACGTGTTTACAAGCGCACGAAAAATCGTGTCTGACAGAAATATAAGGATAAGTGAGTACACTTCGCCCCGCGCCGTGACTCGAATGTGAGGTATATGGCACCACGCGCCATGAATTAAATATGAGGTACATGACGCCACGCGCCATGACTTAAATATGAGTTTACGCTTAGCCCGTCGGCCAGCGATGACTCGGTTTGGGAACTAGTGAGGGGCCCGTCGGCTACACTAGTGACCCTACACAACAAACTAAGTGCGCTCTTAGCTTCTGGATTTACACAACAGACCAGCGTGTCCCGCTTTCAGCTTCTGTACAAGAAACCAGCGTCTCCCGCATTCAGTCTCTGGATTGAATAATTTGGTGGTTTTATCAAGAAATGGATTCAACAGAATTTTAAAAGTATTTTTGGGTCAACTTTGACCATTTGAGAAGGTTTGGGCCCAACTGGGCTTGTTGAAGGATTTTGGGCTCAAGAGGGCTTGTTGAAGGATTTCAAGTCATCTTGGGCTTGCTGGAAGTTTTGGGGCCTATCAAGGCTCGAGTTGAAAATTTTTGGGTCGGAGTGGGCTTATTGGAGATTTTTGAGCTATCTTGGGCTTTTTTGAGGGTCTTGAGCAATCTTCGGCTTTTTTGAGGGTCTTGAGCCCACGTGGCTTGTTGAAGAATCTTGGACCCAAGTGGGTTTGTAGGAAGGTTTTCGAGCCGTCTTGGGCTTGCTGGAGGTTTTAGGCCTATTAAGGCTCGGGTTGAAGAATCTTGGGGCCTATTAAGGCTCGGGTTGAGCAAAGAGGTCATTCACCCGTGTATCAACTTAGCCCACTCCCCGGAGAGTATTTACTCGGGGAGAAATACATAATTTATATATATATATGTATATATATTTGAAAGTCTTCTAAGATGTATGTGTATAAAATATATATTTTTTTATATTTTTTTTGGGACCTGCGGGACAAATATATATATTTTTTTGAAGGCCCGCGAGATAGATATATATTTTTGGAAAATAAAATATTCATTTTTGAAAGCTCGCAGGGCATATATGTTTTTTTTAGAAAAAAAAAATTCATTTTCAGAAGCCCGCGGGACATATATATATTTTTAGAAAACAAAAATCTTAGTTTTTGGATGCCCGCGGGACATCTATATAATTTTAGAAAACAAAATCTTAATTTTCAGATGCCCGCGGGACATCTATATAATTTTTGAAAATAAAATCTTAATTTTCGGATGTCCGCGGGACATCTATATAATTTTAGAAAACAAAATCTTAATTTTTGGATGCCCGCGGGACATCTATATAATTTTAGAAAAACAAAATCCTAATTTTCGGATGCCCGTGGGACATCTATATAATTTTAGAAAACAAAATCTTAATTTTCGGATGTCGCGGGACATCTATATAATTTTAGAAAATAAAATCTTAATTTTTGGATACCCGCGGGACACCTATATAATTTTTAGAAAATAAAATATTCATTTTTGGATGCCCGAGAAAATAAAATCTTAATTTTCGGATGCCCGCGGGACATCTATATAATTTTAGAAAACAAAATCTTAATTTTCGGATGCCCGCGGGACATCTATATAATTTTAGAAAATAAAATCTTAATTTTTGGATGCCCGCGGGACATCTATATAATTTTAGAAAACAAAATCTTAATTTTCGGATGCCCGCGGGACATCTATATAATTTTAGAAAATAAAATCTTAATTTTCAGATGCTCGCGGGACATCTATGTAATTTTGGAAATCAAAATATTAATTTTTGGAGGCCCGCGGGACATATATATATTTTCAGAAAATAAAATATTCATTTTTGGATACCCGCGGGACACCTATATAATTTTAGAAAATAAAATATTCATTTTTGGATGCCCGCGGGACATCTATATATTTTTAGAAAATAAAATATTAATTTTTGGATACCCGCGGGACACCTATATAATTTTAGAAAATAAAATATTCATTTTTTGATGCCCGCGGGACACATATATAATTTTAGAAAACAAAATCTTAATTTTCGGATGCCCGCGAGACATCTATATAATTTTAGAAAACAAAATCTTAATTTTCGGATGCTCGCGGGACATCTATGTAATTTTGGAAATCAAAGTATTCATTTTTTTTTAGGTCTTTTAATATATATATATTTTTTATATATATATTTTTAGAAGCCTTTTAATGTATATATATATATACATTTTTCAAGGCTTTTATATATATGTGTGTGGGGGGGGGGGGGCACGCCCGTGAGATGCCGGGTTCCCGGGGCCTTCATATATATGTATATGTCATTACATTTTTTTATTATAAAAAAAAGACATGAATATATATATATATATATGTATATATATATATATATATGAGACGTGCCCGTGAGACGCTGGGTTCCCGGGGCCTTCATATATATATATATGTGTGTGTGTGTATATATATATCATATTTTTTATTGTAAAAGAAAAAAGACGTGAATATATATATGTATATATATATATGAGGCGTGCCCGTGAAACGCCGGATTCCCGGGGCCTTCATATATATATATATATCATTATATTTTTTTTATAATAAAAAAAGACGTGAATATATATATGTATATATATATGAGGCGTGCCCGTGAGACACCGGGTTCCCGGGGCCTTCATATATATATATCATTACATTTTTTTTATTGTAAAAGAAAAAAGACGTGAATATATATATGTATATATATATGAGGCGTGCTCGTGAGACGCCGGGTTCCCGGGGCCTTCATATATATATATATATCATTACATTTTTTATAAATAAAAAAAGACGTGAATATATATATATGAGGCATGCTCGTGAAACGCCGGATTCCCGGGGCCTTCATATATATATATATATATCATTATATTTTTTATAATAAAAAAAGACGTGAATATATATAAGGCGTGCCCGTGAGACGCCGGGTTCTCGGGCCCTTATATATATATTTATACTATTATATATATATTATCATAAAAAGCTTAACTATATATATCATATATATATATATATGGCGCACCCGGGGAGATCCCGGGACCCCGGGGCCTATATATATTATATGTATTATTACATATTTTTATCATAATAATTCATAGTTTTATATATATATATATGTATATATGTATATATTTATATATATATAGAAAATACACACATATAATATATATATATATATTTTTATTTTTTTTTTGAAGGAGGAAAATACTTAACCCGTGTGTCAACTCAACCCGCCAGTCGGGGAGTATCCACGTTGGGAAAAGTAGTTTTTGAAAATAATATATATGTATATATGTATATATTTTTATATATAGAAAATACACGCATATATGTTTTTATTTTAGTTTTAAAGGAGAAAAATACTTAACCCGCGTGTCAATTCAACCCGCCAGTCGGGGAGTATCCACGTTGGGAAAAGTAGTTTTTTTTTAAAATAATATATATGTATATATGTATATATTTTTATATATAGAAAATACACACATATATATTTTTATTTTATTTTTAAAGGAGAAAAATACTTAACCCATGTGTCGATTCAACCCGCCAGTCGGGAAGTATCCACGTTGGGAAAAGTAGTTTTTTTGAAAATAATATATATGTATATATGTATATATATTTTTATATATAGAAAATACACACATATATATTTTTATTTTATTTTTAAAAGAGAAAAATACTTAACCCGTGTGTCAATTCAACCCGCCAGTCGGGGAGTATCCACGTTGGGAGAAATAGTTTTTTTTTGAAAATAATATATATACGTATATATTATTATTATTATTATCATTTTATTTTTAATAAGAAGGAAACCTTTTTTTTTACTTAAAATAAATAAAAAGAAAACAAACATGAGAACTTACGTTCTCTATTGGAAGAAAGAACGGAATGCTTGTCTTCGGAGCTCCGTCTCCTTCTCCCGCTGTATTGTGCTGAAATTCCCCTCCTGAATGAAGGGCCAAGCACCTATATTTATAGGCGACTCGGAGGTAGTTCGGCCGCGAGGCTATCTCAGCATGAGCGTGTCCGCGGAACTTCGTTGCCGCGAAACTGTAGTCACGCGGAACTATTTCAATAAAAGCGCTCCCGCGGAACTTCATTGTCGCGAAACTGTAGTCATGCGGAATTAAGCGTTTTCGCGGAACTTCGTTTGCTTGGGACCCGTTAAGTTTACGTATTTCGCCGTTCAAGCGACTGTATTGCCAATTACACGTCACCCTCTTCATCGAGCAAATGAATAACTTCGCTTGAGCATCAAGTTATCTATTTCTGCCGAAAGGCTGTTCAGCAACAGAGCCTGCTATCTGGTCCGTGTCATGTCTCCCATGCCTTCATAAAATCAGGCTTTGTCTTAAAGCATTGGCCTGATCTTTCAGCAGCTAACTCCGGGCGCATGCGAGGCATGGTCAACACCAGAACAGCAACTGCCTCCACCAGCCCATTTTCTGTCTCACGACTGCCAATCTGATCAAGGTGATAAGAACCATGCAACCTCAGCAGTTTTACTACTATATCAAGCCAACCAACTGCTAGTGCTGATGACATCCCATCCAATATTCAGGATCATCCTCAACAATCTGTAAATTGACAAGTTTCTGTTGCATTTTCACTAGCTTTGAATGAACTGTTGTCTCCGTACTTGAAAGAAGGCCATCATAATCTGCTAACCAATCAACAAGCTGCTCTGGCAACCAAGCCATGGATTGCTTGTCCACATAAAATATGCCCATCAGTTCCCATGCTGCCACCATTCAAATCGAAGCGAAGGTGAACCAAACACCATTCTCGAAGCTGCCAAGAATGCATTACGACGGCTCTGAAGGAGAGCAAAAGTCGGCGCTGATTCATATGTGATTCTCCGCTTTTGCGCATCGTTTATCTCAGCATCCCCCACATCGAGCTTCACCTCGAGAACTTTCCCACCGATCTCGTCGCCCGGTTCTGTAGTTGATTTACGGAAGAAGGCGACATTAAGAGAATTCCCTCGGGACCAGGAGATGGAGAGATGAGCGACTGGAGGTTTGAGGCCATGGTGAAGGGGATAGACGACCGGATCTCTGACCACCGGTGAGAATGGGACGAGAGCTCCGCCGGGATCTGAAGCACGGCCTGGCATTTCCTGCGACGAGGTGGAAAAAAATGCGGGAGGGTTTTGGAAGGGTTCTCGAATAGGCAGGCACTTCGTTCCCACTTTGCCTACTCAGGTGCTTCCGCACTTTCCTTCTTAATGGCGGCTTTATTATTATTATTATTATTTTTTCATTATTATTATTATTTTTTCATTATTATTATTATTATTATTTATTTATTTTATTTTATTTATTTTTTTTTTTTTACCGATGAAAAATTATATCAATCATATGCTGTTTTTGGATGAGCACAATTTTGAATTGAAATTTGTACATTTTTGTTGCGTACCAATTATGCTTTGTCAGGGACTTCTAATTCTATGTAAAGTGCTCCCGCCGAGCTTTCCATTCTCATTGGTTATGCCTATATCTCTAACCCCTGCAGCCCTTTTGATGCCTTGTTGTGCATTCTTCGATGTAAGCTATGCCCATTGTAGTCTAGTTCCACGGGTTTAAGCGGGCAACAGTCTCTTGGCCATTTTATAAGTATTTCTCAGCTCTGTTCTTTTTAAGTGGCTAAGAATTTTACGGGCCTTGTATGTTTCATCATATGCTTGAACTAATATCATTGGACTCAGGTTTCCGTAAATATATATATTTATATTTTTACTCCTTGTGCCTGCGCAACAAATTAGAAACGCGAAAAGCTTCACAAGAATATTGTTGGGCTTGGGTGTTGTTTCCCTTCTTATATATATATATATATATATATATATATATATATATATATATATTCTCTTCCCTTTTTTTTTAATGAAAAATCATATAATTTCATAAGCCAAAATTAATTATATAATTGTAGTGATCTTATGGTTCAAAACATACCTCATCAGGCGATCCATGCTCACTCATACATATGTATCAAAAAATGACAATGAAAATGAAAATATTACCTAAATAATTTCAACATGCGACAGACTTTTCATAATTGTTATTTTGGATCCTCTAGTATTCATTTTATTTATGTAGTTTTATTTAAGATTACACAATAGTCCACTTCAACCCATTGTTTATAATTATATGTATTTTACCCCATTTAATCATTCTATAGATTTGTCTGAATTATATTAATATGCTAATGTATATTTCAGAATTAATTTTTTTACCCATTGAATCTCTTTTAGCATGTGTAATTACCTTCATAGTTTTATATTTTCAAAATATTACAAAACAACCCATTTTATAGCAAAATTGGAGGTTTTACAAAAAAATTATTTTTCACAAAATTTTACAGAAAACCTATATTTAACTAACATTTTTATACTTAACAGCGTGAATTTAATATGAAATTATATGAAAATTTTGCAACTTATCAAACTTCTTATGAGTTTAATCCCCTTGAATGAAAACATAAAAAGTAAACGGAGCAAGTAAAATCACATACAAAAGATGCAAGTAATTATAATAGTTCAGGATAATATTTTCTACTCCACTCTTTAAAGAACATACTCCCTTGTATCTTGAGTTCCACTATTTCAACAATGAATGATACAATTAGAGTCTTTGCTTTCTTCTAGATTGCAACTCTAAGGGACCTTTACAACAACAACACAAGTAGACGGCGAGTTCCACTCCAACTGTACATTATTCGTCTTTACTCAATTTTAGTCTGCAACACAAGCCAAGTAGCAATACAATAATAAAAATTCAAACAAATAAAATCTACATTTTACAAATGTGTAGAGCAGATTCAGCACATGAGAGAACTCTTGAATGCTTGAGATGAATGAGAAGTAGCAACTCTTGCAGTGAAGTAAAGGTTCCTATTTGGAAAACACTTAATGCACACTTGAATACTTGTAAAGAGGAAGGTGTAAGTTCAATGAATGCTCTAGCTAACTCTAATAACTCATTTTGACGTCCCTTAAATAGATGTAGAGTTATTTTGAACATTGAAAGGTGGGTAGCGCACATTAAATGCCCAAACGTTTGAATTTTTCAATTGTTATAAGCGAACGTCCTGAGTCAACTTTGGATGCGACTTCACCCAAGTTGCAAATTAGAGTCGACTTGGAGTGTGACTTCGGTCTTTCCTTTTTCTTTCCAAGAGATTTGCTCCTTGTCTTCAGTTTTAAGTTCCAATTTAAGATCGAATTAATCTGGAACTTAACCCAAGTCGCAGGTGAAGTCGACTTGAGTTGCGACTTCACTCTGCATTGAGTATAGTGAAACTTCAAATCTTCATAACTTGTATATTTTGAGCCTTGTGGCTTTTGATAACTCTATAAAAATAGAGTTATCAAGGCTTATTTTGTATTTAATTTGAATGCTAGTTAAGAAAAACATGTGATTTTACATAAGTTTTACGTTAGTTTTCATCATTTATGCATTTCATACTTTGGGTATAGATTTCATGCATTTTTAGTTGAATTCAATGCAAATTATATCATTTTAAGTTATTGGTATTGCATTAGATCATTTAGGTATGATTTGCTTATTTTATATCTTTTGTTGCAAGAAAAGATGATGGCTAACTCATAAATTTCATGCCAAAGTGATAGGAAGATAAATGCATTACACATAAACTTCAAAATTCAAGGCAAAAAATTGGCGCTTCGGTGCCAAAATCTTGCGCCAGTAACCACCAAACGAAAAATTCCAGAAATAAACAGCTCATAACCACCTTAGACAGCGTGACACCACGGATCTAGCTTGGTAGCATCGCGGCGCCAACTCTTGTGCGTGTAAAATTTTACATGTGTCTCACTACATTTGCAAGGGATTATAAATACTCTTTTAGGGCTTGTCTAGCATAAGAGAAGGGGGCATGAAGTGGAGAAAAGGGAGGAGAAAAAAAGGAATTCTAAGCTGGAGGTGGAGATGAAGATGGAGATCAACTTGGAGGATGAATCCAACTGAGTTTTATCTTCTCTTTCTCTCTATTCTCTTTACTTTTATCATTCTCCTCGTTTGATATGCATTAGGACATGATTTTGATGGGAGTCTTAGCTATGTTCATGGGCTGAAACGTGTAAGGGGATGTCGTGATGATCTTGTACTCCTAAATTATGCTTGATTGATTTCTTTATACTTGAATAAATCTTTGATGTTGCTGTAACTATGTTGTGTGAGATTTACGTCTATATATCATGCTTAATGCTTTTATAAGCTTGATCAACTTGTAGATTGATGTAATATCTAGATCTATACTATGGTTTAGATGATATCCATATGCAAATCATAGGTTTTCAGCTGATTGTGGTGGTTGGATGTTAATATGGATGATAGGGATATACCTATTAACTCTCTGTGATCATGCTTAGGTTATGTGCAAATCAACCTTGTTTTATTCCGTTGCATGGGAACATAGCAATTAATTCTATGTTTATATATGTTAAAAGGCATATATGAATATAAATAAACTTAGATCAGTAATTCTCTACACAACTAACTAAAATGGAACGAAATTAGTATAGTTTTGAGCCAAGGGATTCATAACTCTCGTCTATCTAATCATCCCTTGAGATTCTCCATTAGTTTTACCCCTATTACTAGTTAATTTAGTTAATTCTCTTTACTTTTGATAAAAATCTCATTTAATGAACAATTCATAATTGGCAAGTGGAATATTTGATTGTGCTACGATTTAACTCTCTCTCATGGGATCGACACTCTACTCATTCTTTATTACTTGATCGACATGTATACTTGCATTAAAACGAGCATTTTAATTAGACGCATATGCGACTCGTCAACTTTGTGTCGTTAGAGTTTAACTTTCTTATTTTCTATTTGTACTTGGTATTCTCAACTTTTGTACGATCTGCGGAATATAGTTTCCTTTGATCCAACTCTCATCTTTGAGATCTCATTTCTTCATGGCTTGAATCTCTAATCATTAATGTTTATCTTCAAACACATCAAGATATGCACTCCTAGATATCCAGATGTATGTTTCAGTCGACTTTGAGATGAAACTTGACCCAAGTCACAAGTGGAGTCTACTTAGGTGTGCAACTTCGGTATCCATTCCATATTTAATTCTTCAAGATCTTCATTCTAATGCTTGAATGCTCTAAGTCTCATTGCTAAGTCTATTTTATGTGGGGCTTCACCTAAGTCGCATGTTGGAGTCAACTTGGGGTGCGATTTAACTTCTTTGAATTCTTCATTTGTGGCCTAAAGTCTCCCAAGTCGCATGCCGAGTTGACTTTGGTTGTGACTGAACCCAAGTCACATGCGAAGTCGACTTTAGTTGCGACTTTGCTTGTTCACATGTGCACAATTTCAGCTCTAATGGAAAAATATTTGTTGATCTCGGAGTTAACTTGGATATCGACTTGACTTTGCAACTTCATCTGTAATGCTTTATTTTTGAAAAAAATCTAACTTAAAACATTACACCAAACAAGTTAGTACCTTTAAACTCTCAAATTTAGATTGTTAATCATCAAAACATAGAGTCGACTTGGCTCCACTGACCCAAGTGAAATTCGCAGTTTTTGCTTTATCTCTTTTTCCTAAAACATATCAACGAGCATATCAAAACAAATATCCATCACAAACAATATATTCCAATAAATTTATTAAGCAATCGATTTATTATCTGTGGTGCCCCCAACCCGAGACGTCACATCCTGAACCTTATTCCAAGATTTTATTGATTGGTAAATGTGAATAAGGATTGTTGCCCTAATCACGCGGCGGGTTCTTAATTGGATCTCGTCCAATTTTTTTTCGTTTCATTCCTTTTATCTATCATCATTTCATTTCTTCACATTCCACACCATTCATCTTACAAGTGACGATACACTTGTAATTAATTCTACATATCAAGTGTGCATTTCATTCATAACATCTCAACTTGCTCTTCTACATTAAAGGTTCTCTTAACCTAATCATGACATTTTCACTCCATACATACATCCAACCATCAGTTCACATAGAATATAGAACCTTAAATAAGTTCACCTACGTCAACTTAAAACATTAAGGCATACCATCTCATTCATCATGGCTAATCATTTTAGCCTACATTTGAATATCATTTCATACCTTTTCTTATATGCTTAGGTTTACGATCTCTTGAGCTTCCTGGTATCTATCTAAGGTTTGGAAAAACAAATGTGAGTGACAACTCAGTAAGCAAGTATTTGAGGGAAAGACTTTCCTTTAAAATATTTTCATAAACATCTTCAAAATCTTTTTGAATGCCACACCTGGGCTTTCAAAGAC